>JAILYF010000276.1:0-62539 GCA_025491095.1 Brachionus asplanchnoidis
TGACTTTGCCAAACAATGTAATGACTTTGCCACCTGTTAATTCATTATCCGAACTCTAAAAATGACTTTGCCCAACATTGTAATGACTTTGCCAACCACTGTTAAGAACTTATCCGAACTCTAAAAATGACTTTGCCCAAACAATGTAATGACTTTGCCAACCACTGTGAATCACTATTCCGACTCTAAAAATGACTTTGCCAAACAATTGTAATGACTTTGCCAACCACTGTTAATCACTTATATCCGACCTCTAAAAAACTTTGCCAAACAATTGTATGACTTTGCCAACCACTGTTAATCACTTATCCGAACTCTAAAATGACTTTTGCCAAACAATTGTAAGACTTTGCCCAACCACTGTAATCACTTATCCGACCTCTAAAAATGACTTTGCCAACAATTGAATGACTTTGCCAACCACTGTTAATCACTTATACCGACCTCTAAAATGACTTTGCCAACATTGTAATGACTGGCCAAACCACTGTAATCACTTATCCGAACTCTAAAATGACTTTGCCCAAACAATTGATGACTTTGCCAACCACTGTTAATCACTTATCCGACCTCTAAAAATGACTTTGCCAAAATTGTAAATGACTTTGCCAACCACTGTTTAATCACTTATCCGAACTCTAAAAATGACTTTGCCAAACATTGTAATGACTTTGCCAACCACTGTTAATCACTTATCCGAACTCTAAAAATGACTTTGCCCAAACAATAATGACTTTGCCAACCACTGTTATCACTTATCCGACCTCTAAAAATGACTCTGCCAAACAATTGAATGACTTTGCCAACCACTGTTATCACTTATCCGACCTCTAAAATGACTTTGCCAAACCTTGTATGACTGCCAACCACTGTTAATCACTTATCCGAACTCTAAAAATGACTTTGCCCAAACAATTGTATGACTTTGCCAACCACTGTTAATCACTTATCCGACTCTAAAAATGACTTTGCCCAACAATTGTAATGACTTTGCCAACCCACTGTTAATCACTTATCCGACCTCTAAAAATGACTTTGCCCAACAATAATGACTTTGCCAACCACTGTTAATCACTTATCCGACCTCTAAAAATGACTTTGCCCAACAATTGTAATGACTTTGCCAACCACTGTTAATCAATTTCGAACCTCTAAAAATGACTTTGCCCAACAATTGAAATGAATTTGCCAACCACTGTTAATCACTTATCCGAACTCTAAAAATGACTTTGCCCAACAATTGTAATGACTTTGCCATCCACTGTTAATAACTTATCCGAACTCTAAAAATGACTTTGCCCAACAATTGTAATGACTTTGCCAACCACTGTTAATCACTTATCCGAACTGTAAAATGACTTTGCCCAACAATTTAATACTTTCCAACCACTGTTTATCACTATCCGACCTCTAAAAATGCTTTGCCCAACAATTGTAATGACTTTGCCACCCTGTTAATCACTTATCCGAACTCTAAAATGACCTTTCCCAACAATTGTAATGACTTTGCAACCAATGTTAATCACTTATCCGAACTGTAAAAATGACTTTGCCAACAATTGTAAGACTTGCAACCACTGTTAATCACTTATCCGACCTCTAAAATGACTTTGCCCAACATTGTGTGACTTTGCCAACCACTGTAATCACTTATCCGACCTCTTAAAATGACTTTGCCAAAATTGTACTGACTTGCAACAACTTTGAATCACTTATCCGACCTCTAAAATGACATGTCCAACATTAATAACTTTGACCAACCACTGTTTATCACTTATCCGACCTCTAAAAATGACTTTGCCCAACATTGTAATGACCTTTGCCAACCACTGTTAATCACTTATCCGACCTCTAAAAATGACTTTGCCCAACAATTGAAATGAATTTGCCAACCACTGTTAATCACTTATCCGAACTCTAAAAATGACTTTGCCCAACAATTGTAAGACTTTGCCAACCACTGTTAATCACTATCCGACCTCTAAAAATGACTCTGCCCAACATTGTAATGACTTTGCCATCCACTGTTAATAACTTATCCGACACTAAAAATGACTTTTCCCAACAATTGTAATGACTTTGCCAACCACTGTTATCACTTATCCGAACTGTAAAAATGACTTTGCCCAACAATTGTAATGACTTTGCCAACCACTGTAATCACTTATCCGACTCTAAAATGACTTTGCCCAACAATTGTAAATGACTTTGCCAACCACTGTAATCACTTATCCGACCTCTAAAAATGACTTTGCCCAACAATTGTAAATGAATTTGCCAACCACTGTTAATCACTTATCCGACCTCTAGAAATGACTTTGCCCAGCAATTGTAACGACTTTGCCAACCACTGTTAATCACTTATCCGACCTCTAAAATGACTTTGCCAAACAATTGAAATGACTTTGCCAAACACTGTTAATCACTTATCCGACCTCCAAAATGACTTTGCCAACAATTGAAATGACTTTGCCAACCACTGTTAATCACTTATCCGACATCTAAAAATGATTTTGCTTAACAATTGTAATGACTTTGCCAACCACTGTTAATCACTTATCCGACCTCTAGAAATGACTTTGCCCAGCAATTGTAACGACTTTGCCAACCACTGTTAATCACTTATCCGACCTCTAAAAATGACTTTGCCCAACAATTGTAATGACTTTGCCAACCATGTTAATCACTTATCCGACCTCTAAAAATGACTTGCCCACAATTGTAATGAATTTGCCAACCACTGTAATTCACTTATCTGACCTCTAGAAATGTCTTTGCCCAGCAATTGTAACGACTTTGCCAACCACTGTTTAACACTTATCCGACCTCTAAAAATGACTTTGCCCAACAATAGTAATGACTTTGCCAACCACTGTTAATCACTTATCCTACTCTAAAAAGACTCTGCCCAACATTGTAATGACTTTGCCACCACTGTTAATCACTTATCCGACCTCTAGAAATGACTTTGCCCAGCAATTGTAACGACTTTGCCAACCACTGTTAATCACTTATCCGACCTCTAAAATGACTTTGCCAAACAATTGAATGACTTTGCCAAACACTGTTAATCACTTATCCGACCTCCAAAAATGACTTTGCCCAACAATTGAAATGACTTTGCCAACCACTGTTAATCACTTATCCGACATCTAAAAATGATTTTGCTTAACAATTGTAATGACTTTGCCAACCACTGTTAATCACATCGACTCTAGAAATGACTTTGCCCAGCAATGTAACGACTTTGCCAACCACTGTTAATCACTTATCCGACCTCTAAAAATGACTTTGCCCAACAATTGAAAAGACTTTGCCAACCACTGTTAATCACTTATCCGAACTCTAAAAATAACTTTGCCCAACAATTGTAATGAATTTGCCAACCACTGTAATTCACTTATCTGACCTCTAGAAATGACTTTGCCCAGCAATTGTAACGACTTTGCCAACCACTGTTAATCACTTATCCGACCTCTAAAAAGACTTTGCCTAACAATTGTAATGACTTTGCCAACCACTGTTAATCACTTATCCGACCTAAAAATGACTCTGCCCAACATTGTAATGACTTTGCCAACCACTGTTAATCACTAATCCGACCTCTAAAAATGACTTTGCAAACAATTGTAATGACTTTGCCAACACGTTAATCACTTATCCGACCTCTAAAAATGACTTTGCTCAACAATTTTAATGACTTTGCCAACCATGTAATTCACTTAACCGAACTCTAAAAATGACTTTGCCCAACAATTGTAGACTTTGCCATCCACTGTTAATAATTATCCGAACTCTAAAAATGACTTTGCCCAACAATTGTAATGACTTTGCCAACCACTGTTAACACTTATCCGAATGTAAAAATGACTTTGCCCAAATTTTAATAACTTTGACAACCACTGTTTATCACTTATCCGACCTCTAAAAATGACTTTGCCCAACAATTTTAATAACTTTGACAACCACTGTTTATCACTTATCCGACCTCTAAAAATGACTTTGCCCAACAATTGAAATGAATTTGCCAACCACTGTTAATCACTTATCCGAACTCTAAAAATGACTTTGCCCAACAATTGTAATGACTTTGCCAACCACTGTAAATCACTTATCCGACCTCTTAAAATGACTTTGCCCAAAAATTGTACTGACCTTGCAACAACTTTGAATCACTTATCCGAACTCTAAAATAACTTTGCCCCAATTGAATGATTTGCCAACCACTGTAATTCACTTACCTCTAGAAAGACTTTGCCCAGCAATTGTAACGACTTTGCCAACCACTGTTAATCACTTATCCGACCTCTAAAAATGACTTTGCCTAACAATTGTAATGACTTTGCCAACCACTGTTTCACTTATCCGACCTCTAAAAATGACTCTGCCCAACATTTGTAATGACTTTGCCAACCACTGTTAATCACTAATCCGACCTCTAAAAATGACTTTGCCAAACAATTGTAATGACTTTGCCAAACACCGTTAATCACTTATCCGACCTCTAAAAATGACTTTGCTCAACAATTGTAATGACTTTGCCAACCACTGTTAATCACTTATCCGACCTTAAAAATGACTCTGCCCAACATTTGTAATGACTTTGCCAACCACTGTTAATCACTAATCCGACCTCTAAAAATGACTTTGCAAAACAATTGTAATGACTTGCCAACACCGTTAATCACTTATCCGACCTCTAAAAATGACTTTGCCCAACAATTGTAATGACTTTGCCAACCACTGTTAATCACTTATCCGAACTGTAAAAATGACTTTGCCCAACAATTTTAATAACTTTGACAACCACTGTTTATCACTTATCCGACCTCTAAAAATGACTTTGCCCAACAATTTTAATAACTTTGACAACCACTGTTTATCACTTATCCGACCTCTAAAAATGACTTTGCCCAACAATTGAAATGAATTTGCCAACCACTGTTAATCACTTATCCGAACTCTAAAAATGACTTTGCCCAACAATTGTAATGACTTTGCCAACCACTGTAAATCACTTATCCGGCCTCTTAAAATGACTTTGCCCAAAAATTGTACTGACCTTGTCAACAACTTTGAATCACTTATCCGAACTCTAAAAATAACTTTGCCCAACAATTGTAATGAATTTGCCAACCACTGTTAATCACTTATCCGAACTCTAAAAATGACTTTGCCCAACAATTGTAATGACTTTGCCAACCACTGTAAATCACTTATCCGACCTCTTAAAATGACTTTGCCCAAAAATTGTACTGACCTTGTCAACAACTTTGAATCACTTATCCGAACTCTAAAAATAACTTTGCCCAACAATTGTAATGAATTTGCCAACCACTGTAATTCACTTATCTGACCTCTAGAAATGACTTTGCCCAGCAATTGTAACGACTTTGCCAACCACTGTTAATCACTTATCCGACCTCTAAAAATGACTTTGCCTAACAATTGTAATGACTTTGCCAACCACTGTTAATCACTTATCCGACCTCTAAAAATGACTCTGCCCAACATTTGTAATGACTTTGCCAACCACTGTTAATCACTAATCCGACCTCTAAAATGACTTTGCCAAACAATTGTAATGACTTTGCCAAACACTGTTAATCACTTATCCGACCTCTAAAAATGACTTTGCCTAACAATTGTAATGACTTTGCCAACCACTGTTAATCACTTATCCGACCTCTAAAAATGACTCTGCCCAACATTTGTAATGACTTTGCCAACCACTGTTAATCACTAATCCGACCTCTAAAAATGACTTTGCAAAACAATTGTAATGACTTTGCCAAACACCGTTAATCACTTATCCGACCTCTAAAAATGACTTTGCTCAACAATTTTAATGACTTTGCCAACCAGTGTAATTCACTTAACCGAACTCTAAAAATGACTTTGCCCAACAATTGTAATGACTTTGCCATCCACTGTTAATAACTTATCCGAACTCTAAAAATGACTTTGCCCAACAATTGTAATGACTTTGCCAACCACTGTTAATCACTTATCCGAACTGTAAAAATGACTTTGCCCAACAATTTAATAACTTGACAACCACTGTTTATCACTTATCCGACCTCTAAAAATGACTTTGCCCAACAATTTTAATAACTTTGACAACCACTGTTTATCACTTATCCGACCTCTAAAAATGACTTTGCCCAACAATTGAAATGAATTTGCCAACCACTGTTAATCACTTATCCGAACTCTAAAAATGACTTTGCCCAACAATTGTAATGACTTTGCCAACCACTGTAAATCACTTATCCGACCTCTTAAAATGACTTTGCCCAAAAATTGTACTGACCTTGTCAACAACTTTGAATCACTTATCCGAACTCTAAAAATAACTTTGCCCAACAATTGTAATGAATTTGCCAACCACTGTAATTCACTTATCTGACCTCTAAAATGACTTTGCCCAGCAATGTAACGACTTTGCCAACCACTGTTAATCACTTATCCGACCTCTAAAAATGACTTTGCCTAACAATTGTAATGACTTTGCCAACCTGTTAATCACTTATCCGACCTATAAAAATGACTCTGCCCAACATTTGTAATGACTTTGCCAACCACTGTTAATCACTAATCCGACCTCTAAAAATGACTTTGCCAAACAATTGTAATGACTTTGCCAAACACCGTTAATATATTCCGACCTCTAAAAATGACTTTGCTCAACAATTGTAATGACTTTGCCAACCACTGTTAATCACTTATCCGACCTCTAAAAACTTTGCCCAACAATTGAATGACTTGCCAACCACTGTAAATCACTTATCCGACCTCTTAAAATGACTTTGCCCAAAAATTGTACTGACCTTGTCAACAACTTTGAATCACTTATCCGACCTCTAAAAATGACATTGTCCAACAATTTTAAGAACTTTGACAACCACTGTTTACACTATCCGACCTCTAAAAATGACTTGCCCAACAATTGTAATGACCTTGCCAACCACTGTTAATCACTTATCCGACCTCTAAAAATGACTTTGCCCAACAATTGAAATGAATTTGCCAACCACTGTTAATCACTTATCCGAACTCTAAAAATGACTTTGCCCAACAATTGTAATGACTTTGCCAACCACTGTTAATCACTAATCCGACCTCTAAAAATGACTCTGCCCAACATTTGTAATGACTTTGCCATCCACTGTTAATAACTTATCCGAACTCTAAAAATGACTTTTCCCAACAATTGTAATGACTTTGCCAACCAATTTAATCACTTATCCGAACTGTAAAAATGACTTTGCCCAACAATTGTAATGACTTTGCCAACCACTGTTAATCACTTATCCGACCTCTAAAAATGACTTTGCCCAACAATTGTAATGACTTTGCCAACCACTGTAAATCACTTATCCGACCTCTAAAAATGACTTTGCCCAACAATTGTAATGAATTTGCCAACCACTGTTAATCACTTATCCGACCTCTAGAAATGACTTTGCCCAGCAATTGTAACGACTTTGCCAACCACTGTTAATCACTTATCCGACCTCTAAAAATGACTTTGCCAAACAATTGAAATGACTTTGCCTAACACTGTTAATCACTTATCCGACCTCCAAAAATGACTTTGCCCAACAATTGAAATGACTTTGCCAACCACTGTTAATCACTTATCCGACATCTAAAAATGATTTGCTTAACAATTGTAATGACTTTGCCAACCCTGTTAATCACTTATCCGACCTCTAGAAATGACTTTGCCCAGCAATTGTAACGACTTTGCCAACCACTGTTAATCACTTATCCAACCTCTAAAAATGACTTTGCCCAACAATTGTAATGACTTTGCCAACCAATGTTAATCACTTATCCGACCTCTAAAAATGACTTTGCCCAACAATTGTAATGAATTTGCCAACCACTGTAATTCACTTATCTGACCTCTAGAAATGACTTTGCCCAGCAATTGTAACGACTTTGCCAACCACTGTTAATCACTTATCCGACCTCTAAAAATGACTTTGCCCAACAATTGTAATGACTTTGCCAACCACTGTTAATCACTTATCCGACCTCTAAAAATGACTCTGCCCAACATTTGTAATGACTTTGCCAACCACTGTTAATCACTTATCCGACCTCTAGAAATGACTTTGCCCAGCAATTAACGACTTTGCCAACCACTGTTAATCACTTATCCGACCTCTAAAAATGACATTGCCAAACAATTGAAATGACTTTGCCAAACACTGTTAATCACTTATCCGACCTCCAAAAATGACTTTGCCCAACAATTGAAATGACTTTGCCAACCACTGTTAATCACTTATCCGACCTCTAAAAATGATTTTGCTTAACAATTGTAATGACTTTGCCAACCACTGTTAATCACTTATCCGACCTCTAGAAATGACTTTGCCCAGCAATTGTAACGACTTTGCCAACCACTGTTAATCACTTATCCGACCTCTAAAATGACTTTGCCCAACAATTGAAATGACTTTGCCAACCACTGTTAATCACTTATCCGAACTCTAAAAATGACTTTGCCCAACAATTGTAATGAATTTGCCAACCACTGTAATTCACTTATCCGACCTCTAGAAATGACTTTGCCCAGCAATTGTAATGACTTTGCCAACCACTGTTAATCACTTATCCGACCTCTAAAAATGACTTTGCCCAACATTGTAATGACTTTGCCAACCACTGTTAATCACTATCCGACCTCTAAAAATGACTTTGCCAACAATTGTAATGACTTTGCCAACCCGTTAATCACTTATCCGACCTCTAAAAATGACTTTGCCAAACAATTGTAATGACTTTGCCAACGACTGTTAATCACTTATCCGACCTCTAAAATGACTTTGCCCAATTGTAATGACTTTGCCAACCTGTTAATCACTTATCCGACCTCTAAAAATGACTTTGCCAACAATTGTAATGACTTTGCCAACCACTGTTAATCACTTATCCGACCTCTAAAAATGACTTTGCCAACAATTGTAATGACTTGCCAACCACTGTTAATCACTTATCCGACTCTAAAAATGACTTTGCCCAACAATTGTAATGACTTTGCCAACCACTGTTAATCACTTATCCGACCTCTAAAATGACTTTGCCAAACAATTGAAATTACTTTGCCAACCACTGTTAATCACTTATCCGACCTCTAAAAAATGACTTGCCCAACATTGTAATGACTTTGCCAACCAATGTTAATCACTTATCCGACCTCTAAAAATGACTTTGCCAACAATTGTAATGACTTTGCCAACCACTGTTAATCACTTATCCGACCTAAAAATGACTTTGCCAAATTGTAATGACTTTGCCAACCACTGTTAATCACTATCCGACCTCTAAAAATGACTTTGCCAACAATTGTAATGACTTTGCCAACACCGTTAATCACTTATCCGACCTCTAAAAATGACTTTGCCAACAATTGTAATGACTTTGCCAACCACTGTTAATCACTTATCCGACCTCTAAAATGACTTTGCCCAACAATTGTAATGACTTTGCCAACCATGTTAATCACTTATCCGACCTCTAAAAATGACTTTGCCAACAATTGAATGACTTTGCCAACCACTGTTAATCACTTATCCGACCTCTAAAAATGACTTTGCCAACAATTGTAATGACTTTGCCAACCACTGTTAATCACTTTCCGACTCTAAAAATGACTTTGCCCAACAATTGTAATGACTTTGCCAACCACTGTTAATCACTTATCCGACCTCTAAAAATGACTTTGCCAAACAATTGAATGACTTTGCCAACCACTGTTAATCACTTATCCGACCTCTAAAAATGACTTGCCAACATTGTAATGACTTTGCCAACCACTGTTAATCACTTATCCGACCTCTAAAAATGACTTTGCCAACAATTGTAATGACTTTGCCAACCACTGTTAATCACTTATCCGACCTCTAAAAATGACTTTGCCAAATTGTAATGACTTTGCCAACCACTGTTAATCACTTATCCGACTCTAAAATGACTTTGCCCAACAATTGTAATGACTTTGCCAACCACTGTTAATCACTTATCCGACCTCTAAAAATGACTTTGCCAACAATTGTAATGACTTTGCCAACCACTGTTAATCACTTATCCGACCTCTAAAAATGACTTTGCCCAACATTGTAATGACTTTGCCAACCACTGTTAATCACTTATCCGACCTCTAAAATGACTTTGCCAAAATTGTAATGACTTTGCCAACCACTGTTAATCACTTATCCGACCTCTAAAAATGACTTTGCCAACATTGTAATGACTTTGCCAACCACTGTTAATCACTTATCCGACCTCTAAAAATGACTTTGCCCAACAATTGTAATGACTTTGCCAACCACTGTTAATCACTTATCCGACCTCTAAAAAGACTTTGCCAAATTGTAATGACTTTGCCAACCACTGTTAATCACTTATCCGACCTCTAAAAATGACTTTGCCAACAATTGTAATGACTTTGCCAACCACTGTTAATCACTATCCGACTCTAAAAATGACTTTGCCCAACAATTGTAATGACTTTGCCAACCACTGTTAATCACTTATCCGACCTCTAAAAATGACTTTGCCAACAATTGTAATGACTTTGCCAACTGTTAATCACTTATCCGACCCTAAAAATGACTTTGCCCAACAATTGTAATGACTTTGCCAACCACTGTTAATCACTTATCCGACCTCTAAAATGACTTTGCCAACATTGTAATGACTTTGCCAACCACTGTTAATCACTTATCCGACCTCTAAAAATGACTTTGCCAAACAATTTGTAATGACTTTGCCAACCACTGTTAATCACTTATCCGACCTCTAAAAATGACTTTGCCCAACAATTGTAATGACTTTGCCAACCACTGTTAATCACTTATCCGACCTCTAAAATGACTTTGCCAACAATTGTAATGACTTTGCCAACCACTGTTAATCACTTATCCGACCTCTAAAAATGACTTTGCCCAACATTGTAATGACTTTGCCAACCACTGTTAATCACTTATCCGACCTCTAAAAATGACTTTGCCCAACAATTGTAATGACTTTGCCAACCACTGTTAATCACTTATCCGACCTCTAAAAATGACTTTGCCCAACAATTGTAATGACTTTGCCAACCACTGTTAATCACTTATCCGACCTCTAAAAATGACTGCCCAACAATTGTAATGACTTTGCCAACCACTGTTAATCACTTATCCGACCTCTAAAAATGACTTTGCCCAACAATTGTAATGACTTTGCCAACCACTGTTAATCACTTATCCGACCTCTAAAAATGACTTTGCCCAACATTGTAATGACTTTGCCAACCACTGTTAATCACTTATCCGACCTCTAAAAATGACTTTGCCCAACAATTGTAATGACTTTGCCAACCACTGTTAATCACTTATCCGACCTCTAAAAATGACTTTGCCAACAATTGTAATGACTTTGCCAACCACTGTTAATCACTTATCCGACCTCTAAAATGACTTTGCCCAACATTGTAATGACTTTGCCAACCACTGTTAATCACTTATCCGACCTCTAAAAATGACTTTGCCAACAATTGTAATGACTTTGCCAACCACTGTTAATCACTTATCCGACCTCTAAAAATGACTTTGCCAACAATTGTAATGACTTTGCCAACCACTGTTAATCACTTATCCGACTCTAAAAATGACTTTGCCCAACAATTGTAATGACTTTGCCAACCACTGTTAATCACTTATCCGACTCTAAAAATGACTTTGCCAACACATTGTAATGACTTTGCCAACCACTGTTAATCACTTATCCGACCTCTAAAAATGACTTTGCCCAACATTGTAATGACTTTGCCAACCACTGTTAATCACTTATCCGACCTCTAAAAATGACTTTGCCAACAATTGTAATGACTTTGCCAACCACTGTTAATACTTATCCGAACCTAAAAATGACTTTGCCAACAATTGTAATGACTTTGCCAACCACTGTTAATCACTTATCCGACCTCTAAAATGACTTTGCCAACAATTGTAATGACTTTGCCAACCACTGTTAATCACTTATCCGAATCTAAAAAGACTTTGCCAAAAATTGTAATGACTTTGCCAACCACTGTTAATCACTTATCCGACTCTAAAATGACTTTGCCCAACAATTGTAATGACTTTGCCAACCACTGTTAATCACTTATCCGACCTCTAAAAATGACTTTCCAACAATTGTAATGACTTTGCCAAACACTGTTAATCACTTATCCGACTCTAAAAATGACTTGCCCAACAATTGTAATGACTTTGCCAACCACTGTTAATCACTTATCCGACCTCTAAAAATGACTTTGCCCAACAATTGTAATGACTTTGCCAACCACTGTTAATCACTTATCCGAACTCTAAAAATGACTTTGCCCAACAATTGTAATGACTTTGCCAACCACTGTTAATCACTTATCCGACCTCTAAAAATGACTTTGCCAACAATTGTAATGACTTTGCCAACCACTGTTAATCACTTATCCGACCTCTAAAAATGACTTTGCCCAACAATTGTAATGACTTTGCCAACCACTGTTAATCACTTATCCGACCTCTAAAATGACTTTGCCCACAATTGTAATGACTTTGCCAACCACTGTTAATCACTTATCCGAACTCTAAAAATGACTTTGCCCAATTGTAATGACTTTGCCACCACTGTTAATCACTTATCCGACCTCTAAAAATGACTTTGCCAACAATTGTAATGACTTTGCCAACCACTGTTAATCACTTATCCGAACTCTAAAAATGACTTTGCCCAACAATTGTAATGACTTTGCCAACCACTGTTAATCACTTATCCGACCTCTAAAAATGACTTTGCCCAATTGTAATGACTTTGCCAACCACTGTTAATCACTTATCCGACCTCTAAAATGACTTTGCCCAACAATTGTAATGACTTTGCCAACCACTGTTAATCACTTATCCGACCTCTAAAAATGACTTTGCCAAAATTGTAATGACTTTGCCAACCACTGTTAATCACTTATCCGACCTCTAAAAATGACTTTGCCAACAATTGTAATGACTTTGCCAACCACTGTTAATCACTTATCCGACCTCTAAAAATGACTTTGCCCAACAATTGTAATGACTTTGCCAACCACTGTTAATCACTTATCCGACCTCTAAAAATGACTTTGCCCAACAATTGTAATGACTTTGCCAACCACTGTTAATCACTTATCCGACCTCTAAAATGACTTTGCCCAACAATTGTAATGACTTTGCCAACCACTGTTAATCACTTATCCGACCTCTAAAAATGACTTTGCCCAACAATTGTAATGACTTTGCCAACCACTGTTAATCACTTATCCGACCTCTAAAAATGACTTTGCCCAACAATTGTAATGACTTTGCCAACCACTGTTAATCACTTATCCGACCTCTAAAAATGACTTTGCCAACAATTGTAATGACTTTGCCAACCACTGTTAATCACTTATCCGACCTCTAAAAATGACTTTGCCAACAATTGTAATGACTTTGCCAACCACTGTTAATCACTTATCCGACCTCTAAAATGACTTTGCCCAACAATTGTAATGACTTTGCCAACCACTGTTAATCACTTATCCGACCTCTAAAAATGACTTTGCCCACAATTGTAATGACTTTGCCAACCACTGTTAATCACTTATCCGACCTCTAAAAATGACTTTGCCCAACAATTGTAATGACTTTGCCAACCACTGTTAATCACTTATCCGACCTCTAAAAATGACTTTGCCCAACAATTGTAATGACTTCCAACCACTGTTAATCACTTATCCGACCTCTAAAAATGACTTTGCCCAACATTGTAATGACTTTGCCAACCACTGTTAATCACTTATCCGACCTCTAAAAATGACTTTGCCAAACAATTGTAATGACTTTGCCAACCACTGTTAATCACTTATCCGACCTCTAAAAATGACTTTGCCCAACAATTGTAATGACTTTGCCAACCACTGTTAATCACTTATCCGACCTCTAAAAATGACTTTGCCAACAATTGTAATGACTTTGCCAACCACTGTTAATCACTTATCCGACCTCTAAAAATGACTTTGCCAACAATTGTAATGACTTTGCCAACCACTGTTAATCACTTATCCGACTCTAAAAATGACTTTGCCCAACAATTGTAATGACTTTGCCAACCACTGTTAATCACTTATCCGACTCTAAAAATGACTTTGCCAACAATTGTAATGACTTTGCCAACCACTGTTAATCACTTATCCGACCTCTAAAAATGACTTTGCCCAACAATTGTAATGACTTTGCCAACCACTGTTAATCACTTATCCGACCTCTAAAAATGACTTTGCCAAACAATTGTAATGACTTTGCCAACCACTGTTAATCACTTATCCGAACTCTAAAAATGACTTTGCCAACAATTGTAATGACTTTGCCAACCACTGTTAATCACTTATCCGACCTCTAAAATGACTTTGCCAATTGTAATGACTTTGCCAACCACTGTTAATCACTTATCCGACTCTAAAAATGACTTTGCCCAACAATTGTAATGACTTTGCCAACCACTGTTAATCACTTATCCGACCTCTAAAAATGACTTTGCCCAACAATTGTAATGACTTTGCCAACCACTGTTAATCACTTATCCGACCTCTAAAATGACTTTGCCCACAATTGTAATGACTTTGCCAACCACTGTTAATCACTTATCCGACCTCTAAAAATGACTTTGCCCAACATTGTAATGACTTTGCCAACCTGTTAATCACTTATCCGACCTCTAAAAATGACTTTGCCCAACAATTGTAATGACTTTGCCAACCACTGTTAATCACTTATCCGACCTCTAAAATGACTTTGCCCAATTGTAATGACTTTGCCAACCACTGTTAATCACTTATCCGACCTCTAAAAATGACTTTGCCAACAATTGTAATGACTTTGCCAACCACTGTTAATCACTTATCCGACTCTAAAAATGACTTTGCCCAACAATTGTAATGACTTTGCCAACCACTGTTAATCACTTATCCGACCTCTAAAAATGACTTTGCCCAACAATTGTAATGACTTTGCCAACCACTGTTAATCACTTATCCGACCTCTAAAAATGACTTTGCCAACAATTGTAATGACTTTGCCAACCACTGTTAATCACTTATCCGACTCTAAAAATGACTTTGCCCAACAATTGTAATGACTTTGCCAACCACTGTTAATCACTTATCCGACCTCTAAAAATGACTTTGCCAACAATTGTAATGACTTTGCCAACCACTGTTAATCACTTATCCGACCTCTAAAAATGACTTTGCCCAACAATTGTAATGACTTTGCCAACCACTGTTAATCACTTATCCGACCTCTAAAAATGACTTTGCCCAACATTGTAATGACTTTGCCAACCACTGTTAATCACTTATCCGACTCTAAAAATGACTTTGCCAACAATTGTAATGACTTTGCCAACCACTGTTAATCACTTATCCGACCTAAAAATGACTTTGCCAACAATTGTAATGACTTTGCCAACCACTGTTAATCACTTATCCGACCTCTAAAAATGACTTTGCCAACAATTGTAATGACTTTGCCAACCACTGTTAATCACTTATCCGACCTCTAAAATGACTTTGCCCAACAATTGTAATGACTTTGCCAACCACTGTTAATCACTTATCCGACCTCTAAAAATGACTTTGCCAAATTGTAATGACTTTGCCAACCACTGTTAATCACTTATCCGACCTCTAAAAATGACTTTGCCCAACAATTGTAATGACTTTGCCAACCACTGTTAATCACTTATCCGACCTCTAAAAATGACTTTGCCAACAATTGTAATGACTTTGCCAACCACTGTTAATCACTTATCCGAACTCTAAAAATGACTTTGCCCAACAATTGTAATGACTTTGCCAACCACTGTTAATCACTTATCCGACCTCTAAAAATGACTTTGCCCAATTGTAATGACTTTGCCAACCACTGTTAATCACTTATCCGACTCTAAAAATGACTTTGCCCAACAATTGTAATGACTTTGCCAACCACTGTAATCACTTATCCGACCTCTAAAAATGACTTTGCCAACAATTGTAATGACTTTGCCAACCACTGTTAATCACTTAACCGACCTAAAAATGACTTTGCCAAACAATTGTAATGCCTTTGCCAACCACTGTTAATCACTTATCCGACCTCTTAAAATGACTTTGCCCAACATTGTAATGACTTTGCCAACCACTGTTAATCACTTATCCGACCTCTAAAAATGACTTTGCCAACAATTGTAATGACTTTGCCAACCACTGTTAATCACTTATCCGACTCTAAAAATGACTTTGCCCAACAATTGTAATGACTTTGCCAACCACTGTTAATCACTTATCCGACCTCTAAAATGACTTTGCCCAACAATTGTAATGACTTTGCCAACCACTGTTAATCACTTATCCGACCTCTAAAATGACTTTGCCCAACAATTGTAATGACTTTGCCAACCACTGATCACTTATCCGACCTCTAAAAATGACTTTGCCAAATTGTAATGACTTTGCCAACCACTGTTAATCACTTATCCGACTCTAAAAATGACTTTGCCAACAATTGTAATGACTTTGCCAACCACTGTTAATCACTTATCCGACCTCTAAAAATGACTTTGCCCAAATTGTAATGACTTGCCAACCACTGTTAATCACTTATCCGACCTCTAAAAATGACTTTGCCCAACAATTGTAATGACTTTGCCAACCACTGTTAATCACTTATCCGAACTCTAAAAATGACTTTGCCCAACAATTGTAATGACTTTGCCAACCACTGTTAATCACTTATCCGACCTCTAAAAATGACTTTGCCCAACAATTGTAATGACTTTGCCAACCTGTTAATCACTTATCCGACCTCTAAAAATGACTTTGCCCAACAATTGTAATGACTTTGCCAACACTGTTAATCACTTATCCGACCTCTAAAAATGACTTTGCCCAACAATTGTAATGACTTTGCCAACCACTGTTAATCACTTATCCGACCTCTAAAAATGACTTTGCCCAACAATTGTAATGACTTTGCCAACCACTGTTAATCACTTATCCGACTCTAAAAATGACTTTGCCCAACAATTGTAATGACTTTGCCAACCACTGTTAATCACTTATCCGACCTCTAAAAATGACTTTGCCCAACAATTGTAATGACTTTGCCAACCACTGTTAATCACTTATCCGAACTCTAAAATGACTTTGCCCAACAATTGTAATGACTTTGCCAACCACTGTTAATCACTTATCCGACCTCTAAAAATGACTTTGCCCAACAATTGTAATGACTTTGCCAACCACTGTTAATCACTTATCCGACTCTAAAAATGACTTTGCCCAACAATTGTAATGACTTTGCCAACCACTGTTAATCACTTATCCGACTCTAAAAATGACTTTGCCCAACAATTGTAATGACTTTGCCAACCACTGTTAATCACTTATCCGACCTCTAAAAATGACTTTGCCCAACAATTGTAATGACTTTGCCAACCACTGTAATCACTTATCCGACCTCTAAAAATGACTTTGCCAACAATTGTAATGACTTGCCAACCACTGTTAATCACTTATCCGACTCTAAAAATGACTTTGCCCAACAATTGTAATGACTTTGCCAACCTGTTAATCACTTATCCGACTCTAAAAATGACTTTGCCAACAATTGTAATGACTTTGCCAACCACTGTTAATCACTTATCCGACCTCTAAAAATGACTTTGCCCAACAATTTAATGACTTTGCCAACCACTGTTAATCACTTATCCGACCTCTAAAAATGACTTTGCCAACAATTGTAATGACTTTGCCAACCACTGTTAATCACTTATCCGAACTCTAAAAATGACTTTGCCAACAATTGTAATGACTTTGCCAACCACTGTTAATCACTTATCCGACCTCTAAAAATGACTTTGCCAACAATTGTAATGACTTTGCCAACCACTGTTAATCACTTATCCGACTCTAAAATGACTTTGCCCAACAATTGTAATGACTTTGCCAACCACTGTTAATCACTTATCCGACCTCTAAAAATGACTTTGCCCAACATTGTAATGACTTTGCCAACCACTGTTAATCACTTATCCGACCTCTAAAAATGACTTTGCCAACAATTGTAATGACTTTGCCAACCACTGTTAATCACTTATCCGACCTCTAAAAATGACTTTGCCCAACAATTGTAATGACTTTGCCAACCACTGTTAATCACTTATCCGACCTCTAAAATGACTTTGCCCAACAATTGTAATGACTTTGCCAACCACTGTTAATCACTTATCCGAACTCTAAAATGACTTTGCCCAACAATTGTAATGACTTTGCCAAACTGAATCACTTATCCGACCTCTAAAAATGACTTTGCCCAACAATTGTAATGACTTTGCCAACCACTGTTAATCACTATCCGACCTCTAAAAATGACTTGCCCAACAATTGTAATGACTTTGCCAACCACTGTTAATCACTTATCCGACCTCTAAAAATGACTTTGCCCAACAATTGTAATGACTTTGCCAACCACTGTTAATCACTTATCCGAACTCTAAAAATGACTTTGCCCAACAATTGTAATGACTTTGCCAACCACTGTTAAACTTATCCGACTCTAAAAATGACTTTGCCCAACAATTGTAATGACTTTGCCAACCACTGTTAATCACTTATCCGACTCTAAAAATGACTTTGCCCAACAATTGTAATGACTTTGCCAACCACTGTTAATCACTTATCCGACCTCTAAAAATGACTTTGCCCAACAATTGTAATGACTTTGCCAACCACTGTTAATCACTTATCCGACCTCTAAAATGACTTTGCCAACAATTGTAATGACTTTGCCAACCACTGTTAATCACTTATCCGACCTCTAAAAATGACTTTGCCCAACAATTGTAATGACTTTGCCAACCACTGTTAATCACTTATCCGACCTCTAAAAATGACTTTGCCAACAATTGTAATGACTTTGCCAACCACTGTTAATCACTTATCCGACCTCTAAAAATGACTTTGCCCAACAATTGTAATGACTTTGCCAACCACTGTTAATCACTTATCCGACTCTAAAAATGACTTTGCCCAACAATTTAATGACTTTGCCAACCACTGTTAATCACTTATCCGACCTCTAAAATGACTTTGCCCAACAATTGTAATGACTTTGCCAACCACTGTTAATCACTTATCCGACCTCTAAAAATGACTTTGCCCAACAATTGTAATGACTTTGCCAACCACTGTTAATCACTTATCCGACCTCTAAAAATGACTTTGCCCAACAATTGTAATGACTTTGCCAACCACTGTAATCACTTATCCGACCTCTAAAAATGACTTTGCCCAACAATTGTAATGACTTTGCCAACCACTGTTAATCACTTATCCGACCTCTAAAAATGACTTTGCCAACAATTGTAATGACTTTGCCAACCACTGTTCACTTATCCGACCTCTAAAAATGACTTTGCCCAACAATTGTAATGACTTTGCCAACCACTGTTAATCACTTATCCGACCTCTAAAAATGACTTTGCCCAACAATTAATGACTTTGCCAACCACTGTTAATCACTTATCCGACCTCTAAAAATGACTTTGCCCAACAATTGTAATGACTTTGCCAACCACTGTTAATCACTTATCCGACCTCTAAAAATGACTTTGCCCAACAATTTAATGACTTTGCCAACCACTGTTAATCACTTATCCGACCTCTAAAATGACTTTGCCCAACAATTGTAATGACTTTGCCAACCACTGTTAATCACTTATCCGACCTCTAAAAATGACTTTGCCAACAATTGTAATGACTTTGCCAACCACTGTTAATCACTTATCCGACCTCTAAAAATGACTTTGCCCAACAATTGTA
Source organism: Brachionus asplanchnoidis (assembly GCA_025491095.1). Taxonomy (NCBI): domain Eukaryota; kingdom Metazoa; phylum Rotifera; class Eurotatoria; order Ploima; family Brachionidae; genus Brachionus; species Brachionus asplanchnoidis. The sequence goes on from JAILYF010000276.1 coordinate 19,919, forward strand.
ATGACTTTGCCAACCACTGTTAATCACTTATCCGACCTCTAAAAATGACTTTGCCCAACAATTGTAATGACTTTGCCAACACTGTTAATCACTTATCCGAACTCTAAAAATGACTTTGCCCAATTGTAATGACTTTGCCAACCACTGTTAATCACTTATCCGACCTCTAAAAATGACTTTGCCAACAATTGTAATGACTTTGCCAACCACTGTTAATCACTTATCCGACTCTAAAAATGACTTTGCCCAACAATTGTAATGACTTTGCCAACCACTGTTAATCACTTATCCGACCTCTAAAAATGACTTTGCCCAACAATTGTAATGACTTTGCCAACCACTGTTAATCACTTATCCGACCTCTAAAAATGACTTTGCCCAACAATTTAATGACTTTGCCAACCACTGTTAATCACTTATCCGACCTCTAAAAATGACTTTGCCCAACAATTGTAATGACTTTGCCAACCACTGTAATCACTTATCCGACCTCTAAAAATGACTTTGCCCAACAATTGTAATGACTTTGCCAACCACTGTTAATCACTTATCCGACCTCTAAAAATGACTTTGCCAACAATTGTAATGACTTTGCCAAACTGTTAATCACTTATCCGACTCTAAAAATGACTTTGCCCAACAATTGTAATGACTTTGCCAACCACTGTTAATCACTTATCCGACTCTAAAAATGACTTTGCCCAAATTTAATGACTTTGCCAACCACTGTTAATCACTTATCCGACCTCTAAAATGACTTTGCCCAACAATTGTAATGACTTTGCCAACCACTGTTAATCACTTATCCGACCTCTAAAAATGACTTTGCCCAACAATTTAATGACTTTGCCAACCACTGTTAATCACTTATCCGACCTCTAAAATGACTTTGCCCAACATTGTAATGACTTTGCCAACCACTGTAATCACTTATCCGACCTCTAAAAATGACTTGCCCAACAATTGTAATGACTTTGCCAACCACTGTTAATCACTTATCCGACCTCTAAAAATGACTTTGCCAACAATTGTAATGACTTTGCCAACCACTGTTAATCACTTATCCGACCTCTAAAAATGACTTTGCCAAAATTGTAATGACTTTGCCAACCACTGTTAATCACTTATCCGAACTCTAAAAATGACTTTGCCCAACAATTGTAATGACTTTGCCAACCACTGTTAATCACTATCCGACCTCTAAAAATGACTTTGCCCAACAATTGTAATGACTTTGCCAACCACTGTTAATCACTTATCCGACCTCTAAAAATGACTTTGCCCAACAATTGTAATGACTTTGCCAACCACTGTTAATCACTTATCCGACTCTAAAAATGACTTTGCCCAACAATTGTAATGACTTTGCCAACCACTGTTAATCACTTATCCGACCTCTAAAAATGACTTTGCCCAACAATTGTAATGACTTTGCCAACCACTGTTAATCACTTATCCGACCTCTAAAAATGACTTTGCCCAACAATTGTAATGACTTTGCCAACCACTGTTAATCACTTATCCGACCTCTAAAAATGACTTTGCCAACAATTGTAATGACTTTGCCAACCACTGTTAATCACTTATCCGACCTCTAAAATGACTTTGCCCAACAATTGTAATGACTTTGCCAACCACTGTTAATCACTATCCGACCTCTAAAAATGACTTTGCCCAACAATTGTAATGACTTTGCCAACCTGTTAATCACTTATCCGACCTCTAAAAATGACTTTGCCAAACAATTGTAATGACTTTGCCAACCACTGTTAATCACTTATCCGAACTCTAAAAATGCTTTGCCCAACAATTGTAATGACTTTGCCAACCACTGTTAATCACTTTCCGACCTCTAAAAATGACTTTGCCAACAATTTAATGACTTTGCCAACCACTGTTAATCACTTATCCGACCTCTAAAAATGACTTTGCCCAACAATTGTAATGACTTTGCCAACCACTGTTAATCACTTATCCGACCTCTAAAATGACTTTGCCAACAATTGTAATGACTTTGCCAACCACTGTTAATCACTTATCCGAACGTCTAAAATGACTTTGCCAACAATTGTAATGACTTTGCCAACCACTGTTAATCACTTATCCGACCTCTAAAAATGACTTTGCCCAACAATTGTAATGACTTTGCCAACCACTGTTAATCACTTATCCGACCTCTAAAAATGACTTTGCCAACAATTGTAATGACTTTGCCAACCACTGTTAATCACTTATCCGACCTCTAAAAATGACTCTGCCCAACATTGTAATCTTTGCCAACCCGTTAATCACTTATCCGACCTCTAAAAATGACTTTGCCCAACAATTGTAATGACTTTGCCAACCACTGTTAATCACTATCCGACCTCTAAAAATGACTTTGCCAAACAATTGTAATGACTTTGCCAAACCTGTAATCACTTATCCGAACTCTAAAAATGACTTTGCCCAACAATTGTAATGACTTTGCCAACCACTGTTAATCACTTATCCGACCTCTAAAAATGACTTTGCCAACAATTGTAATGACTTTGCCAACACTGTTAATCACTTCCGAACCTAAAAATGACTTTGCCCAACAATTGTATGACTTTGCCAACCACTGTTAATAACTTATCCGAACTCTAAAATGACTTTGCCAACAATTGTAATGACTTTGCCAACCACTGTTAATCACTTATCCGACCTCTAAAAATGACTTTGCCAACAATGTAATGACTTTGCCAACCACTGTTAATCACTTATCCGACCTCTAAAAATGACTTTGCCAACAATTGTAATGACTTTGCCAACACTGTTAATCACTTATCCGAACTCTAAAAATACTTTGCCAACAATGTATGACTTTGCCAACCACTGTTAATATTATCCGAACTCTAAAAATGACTTTGCCAACAATTGTAATGACTTTGCCAACCACTGTTAATCACTTATCCGACCTCTAAAAATGACTTTGCCCAACAATTGTAATGACTTTGCCAACCACTGTTAATCACTTATCCGACCTCTAAAAATGACTTTGCTCAACAATTTAATGACTTTGCCAACCATGTAATTCACTTAATCGAACTCTAAAAATGACTTGCCCAACAATTGTAATGACTTTGCCATCACTGTTAATAACTTATCCGACTCTAAAAATACTTGCCAAACAATTGTAATGACTGGCCAACCACTGTTAATAACTTATCCGAACTCTAAAAAATGACTTTGCCCAACAATTGTAATGACTTTGCCAACCACTGTAATCACTTTATCGACCTCTAAAAATGACTTTGCCAAACAATTGAAATGAATTTGCCAACCACTGTTAATCACTTATCCGAACTCTAAAATGACTTTGCCCAACAATTGTAATGACTTTGCCAACCACTGTTAATCACTAATCCGACCTCTAAAAATGACTGCCCAAACATTTGTAATGACTTTGCCATCCACTGTTAATAACTTATCCGAACTCTAAAAATGACTTTGCCCAACAATTGAATGACTTTGCCAACCACTGTAATCACTTATCCGAACCTGTAAAAATGACTTTGCCCAACAATTGTAATGACTTTGCCAACCACTGTTAATCACTTATCCGACCTCTAAAATGACCTTTGCCCAACAATTGAAACTGACTGTAAATCACTTATCCGACCTCTAAAAATGACTTTGCCCAACAATTGAATGAATTGCCAACCACTGTTAATCACTTATCCGAACTCTAAAAATGACTTTGCCCAACAATTGTAATGACTTGGCCAACCACTGTTAATCACTATCCGACCTCTAAAAATGACTCTGCCCAATTGTAATGACTTTGCCATCCACTGTTAATAACTTATCCGAACTCTAAAAATGACTTGCCCAACAATTGTAATGACTTGCCAACCACTGTTAATCACTTATCCGAACTGTAAAAATGACTTTCCAACAATTTAATGACTTGCCAACACTGTAATCAACTATCCGACCTCTAAAAATGACTTTGCCCAACAATTGTAATGACTTTGCCAACCACTGTAATCACTTATCCGACCTCTAAAATGACTTTGCCCAAAAATTGTAATGACTTTGCAACCACTGTTAATCACTTATCCGAACTCTAAAAATGACTTTGCCCAACAATTGTAATGACTTTGCCAACCACTGTTAATCACTTATCCGACCTCTAAAATGACTTTGCCCAACAATTGTAATGACTTTGCCAACACTGTTAATCACTTATCCGACTCTAAAATGACTTTGCCCAACAATTGTAATGACTTTGCCAACCACTGTTAATCACTTATCGACTCTAAAAATGACTTGCCCAACATTGTAATGACTTTGCCAACCACTGTTAATCACTTATCCGACTCTAAAAATGACTTTGCCCAACAATTGTAATGACTTGCCAACCACTGTTAATCACTTATCCGACCTCTAAAAATGACTTTGCCAAACAATTGTAATGACTTTGCCAACCACTGTTAATCACTTATCCGACTCTAAAAATGACTTTGCCCAACAATTGTAATGACTTTGCCAACCACTGTTAAACTTATCCGACTCTAAAAATGACTTTGCCAAACAATTGTAATGACTTTGCCAACCACTGTTAATCACTTATCCGACCTCTAAAAATGACTTTGCCCAACAATTGTAATGACTTTGCCAACCACTGTTAATCACTTATCCGACTCTAAAAATGACTTTGCCAACAATTGTAATGACTTTGCCAACCACTGTTAATCACTTACCGAACTCTAAAAATGACTTTGCCCAACAATTGTAATGACTTTGCCAACCACTGTTAATCACTTATCCGAACTCTAAAAATGACTTTGCCAACAATTGTAATGACTTTGCCAACCACTGTTAATCACTTATCCGAACTCTAAAAATGACTTTGCCCAACAATTGTAATGACTTTGCCAACCACTGTTAAACTTATCCGAACTCTAAAAATGACTTTGCCAACAATTGTAATGACTTTGCCAACCACTGTTAATCACTTATCCGACCTCTAAAAATGACTTTGCCAAACAATTGTAATGACTTTGCCAACCACTGTTAATCACTTATCCGAACTCTAAAAATGACTTTGCCAACAATTGTAATGACTTTGCCAACCACTGTTAATCACTTATCCGACTCTAAAAAACTTTGCCCAACATTGTAATGACTTTGCCAACCACTGTTAATCACTATCCGACCTCTAAAAATGACTTTGCCAACAATTGTAATGACTTTGCCAACCACTGTTAATCACTTATCCGACCTCTAAAAATGACTTTGCCCAACAATTGTAATGACTTTGCCAACCACTGTTAATCACTTATCCGACTCTAAAAATGACTTTGCCCAACAATTGTAATGACTTTGCCAACCACTGTTAATAATATCCGACCTCTAAAAATGACTTTGCCAACAATTGTAATGACTTTGCCAACCATGTAATCACTTACCGACTCTAAAAATGACTTTGCCAAACAATTGTAATGACTTTGCCAACCACTGTTAATCACTTATCCGACCTCTAAAAATGACTTTGCCCAACAATTGTAATGACTTTGCCAACCACTGTTAATCACTTATCCGAATAAAAATGACTTTGCCCAACAATTGTAATGACTTTGCCAACCACTGTTAATCACTTATCCGACCTCTAAAAATGACTTTGCCCAACAATTGTAATGACTTTGCCAACCACTGTAATCACTTATCCGACCTCTAAAATGACTTTGCCCAACAATTGTAATGACTTGCCAACACTGAATCACTTATCCGACCTCTAAAAATGACTTTGCCAACAATTTAATGACTTTGCCAACCACTGTTATCACTTATCCGACCTCTAAAAATGACTTTGCCCAACAATTGTAATGACTTTGCCAACCACTGTTAATCACTTATCCGACTCTAAAAATGACTTTGCCCAACAATTGTAATGATTTGCCAACCACTGTAATCATTATCCGACTCTAAAAATGACTTTGCCAAACAATTGTAATGACTTTGCCAACCACTGTTAATCACTTATCCGACCTCTAAAAATGACTTTGCCCAACAATTGTAATGACTTTGCCAACCACTGTTAATAATTATTCGACCTCTAAAAATGACTTTGCCAACAATTTAATGACTTTGCCAACTGTAATCACTTAACCGACTCTAAAAATGACTTTGCCAAACAATTGTAATGACTTTGCCACCACTGTTAATAACTTATCCGACCTCTAAAAATGACTTTGCCCAACAATTGTAATGACTTTGCCAACCACTGTTAATCACTTATCCGAACTCTAAAAATGACTTTGCCCAACAATTGTAATGACTTTGCCAACCACTGTTAATCACTTATCCGACCTCTAAAAATGACTTTGCCCAACAATTGTAATGACTTTGCCAACCACTGTAATCACTTATCCGACCTCTAAAATGACTTTGCCCAAAATTGTAATGACTTGCCAACACTTTGAATCACTTATCCGACCTCTAAAAATGACTTTGCCAACAATTTAATGACTTTGCCAACCACTGTTAATCACTTATCCGACCTCTAAAAATGACTTTGCCCAACAATTGTAATGACTTTGCCAACCACTGTTAATCACTTATCCGACCTCTAAAAATGACTTTGCCCAACAATTGAATGAATTTGCCAACCACTGTAATCACTTATCCGAACTCTAAAAATGACTTTGCCAAACAATTGTAATGACTTTGCCAACCACTGTTAATCACTTATCCGACCTCTAAAAATGACTTTGCCCAACAATTGTAATGACTTTGCCAACCACTGTAATCACTTATCCGACCTCTTAAAATGACTTTGCCCAAAAATTGTATGACTTGTCAACACTTTGAATCACTTATCCGACCTCTAAAAATGACTTTGCCAACAATTTAATGACTTTGCCAACCACTGTTAATCACTTATCCGACCTCTAAAAATGACTTTGCCCAACAATTGTAATGACTTTGCCAACCACTGTTAATCACTTATCCGACCTCTAAAAATGACTTGCCCAACAATTGTAATGATTTGCCAACCACTGTAATCACTTATCCGAACTCTAAAAATGACTTTGCCAACAATTGTAATGACTTTGCCAACCACTGTTAATCACTTATCCGACCTCTAAAAATGACTTTGCCCAACAATTGTAATGACTTTGCCAACCACTGTAATCACTTATCCGACCTCTAAAATGACTTTGCCCAAAATTGTATGACTTGCCAACACTTTGAATCACTTATCCGACCTCTAAAAATGACTTTGCCCAACAATTGTAATGACTTTGCCAACCATGTAATCACTTATCCGAACTCTAAAAATGACTTTGCCCAACAATTGTAATGACTTTGCCAACCACTGTTAATCACTTATCCGAGCTCTAAAATGACTTTGCCCAAAATTGTATGACTTGCCAACAACTGTTAATCACTTATCCGACTCTAAAAATGACTTTGCCAACAATTGTAATGACTTTGCCAACCACTGTTAATCACTTATCCGACCTCTAAAAATGACTTTGCCCAACAATTGTAATGACTTTGCCAACCACTGTTAATCACTTATCCGAACTCTAAAAATGACTTTGCCAACAATTGTAATGACTTTGCCAACCACTGTTAATCACTTATCCGACCTCTAAAAATGACTTTGCCCAACAATTGTAATGACTGTTAATCACTTATCCGACCTCTAAAAATGACTTTGCCAACAATTGTAATGACTTTGCCAACCACTGTTAATCACTTATCCGAACTCTAAAAATGACTTTGCCAACAATTGTAATGACTTTGCCAACCACTGTTAATCACTATCCGACCTCTAAAAATGACTTTGCCCAACATTGTAATGACTTTGCCACCATGTTAATCACTTATCCGACTCTAAAAATGACTTTGCCCAACAATTGTAATGACTTTGCCAACCACTTTAATCACTTATCCGAACTCTAAAAATGACTTTGCCCAACAATTGTAATGACTTTGCCAACCACTGTTAATCACTTATCCGACCTCTAAAAATGACTTTGCCCAACAATTGTAATGACTTTGCCAACCACTGTAATCACTTATCCGACCTCTAAAATGACTTTGCCCAACAATTGTAATGACTTTGCCAACCACTGTTAATAACTTATCCGAACTCTAAAAATGACTTTGCCAAACAATTGTAATGACTTTGCCAACCACTGTTAATCACTTATCCGACCTCTAAAAATGACTTTGCCAACAATTGTAATGACTTTGCCAACCACTGTTAATCACTTATCCGACCTCTAAAAATGACTTTGCCCAACAATTGTAATGACTTTGCCAACCACTGTTAATCACTTATCCGACCTCTAAAAATGACTGCCAACATTGTAATGACTTTGCCAACCACTGTTAATCACTTATCCGACCTCTAAAAATGACTTTGCCAACAATTGTAATGACTTTGCCAACCACTGTTAATCACTTATCCGAACTCTAAAAATGACTTTGCCCAACAATTGTAATGACTTTGCCAACACTGTTAATCACTTATCCGACCTCTAAAAATGACTTTGCCCAACAATTGTAATGACTTTGCCAACACTGTTAATCACTTATCCGACTCTAAAAATGACTTTGCCCAACAATTGTAATGACTTTGCCAACACTGTAATCACTTATCCGACCTCTAAAAATGACTTTGCCAACAATTGTAATGACTTTGCCAACCACTGTTAATCACTTATCCGAACTAAAAATGACTTTGCCAAACAATTGTAATGACTTGCCAACCACTGTTAATCACTTATCCGACCTCTAAAAATGACTTTGCCCAACTTGTAATGACTTTGCCAACCACTGTTAATCACTATCCGACCTCTAAAAATGACTTTGCCAACAATTGTAATGACTTTGCCAACACTGTTAATCACTTATCCGACTCTAAAAATGACTTTGCCCAACAATTGTAATGACTTTGCCAAACACTGTTAATCACTTATCCGACCTCTAAAAATGACTTTGCCAACAATTGTAATGATTTGCCAACCACTGTTAATCACTTATCCGACCTCTAAAAATGACTTTGCCCAACAATTGTAATGACTTTGCCAACCACTGTTAATCACTTATCCGACCTCTAAAAATGACTTTGCCCAACAATTGTAATGACTTTGCCAACCACTGTTAATCACTTATCCGACCTCTAAAAATGACTTTGCCCAACAATTGTAATGACTTTGCCAACCACTGTTAATCATTATCCGACCTCTAAAAATGACTTTGCCCAACAATTGTAATGACTTTGCCAACCACTGTTAATCACTTATCCGACCTCTAAAAATGACTTTGCCCAAAATTGTAATGACTTGCCAACACTTTGAATCACTTATCCGACCTCTAAAAATGACTTTGCCAACAATTTAATGACTTTGCCAACCACTGTTAATCACTTATCCGACCTCTAAAAATGACTTTGCCCAACAATTGTAATGACTTTGCCAACCACTTAATCACTTATCCGACCTCTAAAAATGACTTTGCCCAACAATTGTAATGATTTGCCAACCACTGTAATCACTTATCCGACTCTAAAAATGACTTTGCCCAACAATTGTAATGACTTTGCCAACCACTGTAATCACTTATCCGACCTCTAAAATGACTTTGCCCAACAATTGTAATGACTTGCCAACCACTGTAATCACTTATCCGACCTCTAAAAATGACTTTGCCCAACAATTGTAATGACTTTGCCAACCACTGTTAATCATTTATCCGACCTCTAAAAATGACTTTGCCAACAATTTAATGACTTTGCCAACCACTGTAATCACTTATCCGACTCTAAAAATGACTTTGCCCAACAATTGTAATGACTTTGCCAACCACTGTTAATCACTTATCCGACCTCTAAAAATGACTTTGCCCAACAATTGTAATGACTGTAATCACTTATCCGACCTCTAAAAATGACTTTGCCCAACAATTGTAATGACTTTGCCAACCACTGTTAATCACTTATCCGACTCTAAAAATGACTTTGCCCAACAATTGTAATGACTTTGCCAACCACTGTTAATCACTTATCCGACCTCTAAAAATGACTTTGCCCAACAATTGTAATGACTTTGCCACCACTGTTAATCACTTATCCGAACTCAAAAATGACTTTGCCCAACAATTGTAATGACTTTGCCAACCACTTTAATCACTTATCCGAACTCTAAAAATGACTTTGCCCAACAATTGTAATGACTTTGCCAACCACTGTTAATCACTTATCCGACCTCTAAAAATGACTTTGCCCAACAATTGTAATGACTTTGCCAACCACTGTAATCACTTATCCGACCTCTAAAAATGACTTTGCCCAAAAATTGTAATGACTTTGCCAACACTGTTAATAACTTATCCGAACTCTAAAAATGACTTTGCCAAACAATTGTAATGACTTTGCCAACCACTGTTAATCACTTATCCGACCTCTAAAAATGACTTTGCCAAACAATTTAATGACTTTGCCAACCACTGTTAATCACTTATCCGACCTCTAAAAATGACTTTGCCCAACAATTGTAATGACTTTGCCAACCACTGTTAATCACTTATCCGACTCTAAAAATGACTTGCCAACAATTGTAATGACTTTGCCAACCACTGTTAATCACTATCCGACCTCTAAAAATGACTTTGCCAACAATTGTAATGACTTTGCCAACCACTGTTAATCACTTATCCGAACTCTAAAAATGACTTTGCCCAACAATTGTAATGACTTTGCCAACCACTGTTAATCACTTATCCGACCTCTAAAAATGACTTTGCCCAACAATTGTAATGACTTTGCCACAACACTGTTAATCACTTATCCGACCTCTAAAAATGACTTTGCCCAACAATTGTAATGACTTTGCCAACCACTTAATCACTTATCCGACCTCTAAAAATGACTTTGCCACAACAATTGTAATGACTTTGCCAACCACTGTTAATCACTTATCCGAACTCTAAAAATGACTTTGCCAACAATTGTAATGACTTTGCCAACCACTGTTAATCACTTATCCGACCTCTAAAAATGACTTTGCCCAACAATTGTAATGACTTTGCCAACCACTGTTAATCACTTATCCGACTCTAAAAATGACTTTGCCAACAATTGTAATGACTTTGCCAACCACTGTTAATCACTTATCCGACTCTAAAAATGACTTTGCCAACAATTGTAATGACTTTGCCAAACACTGTTAATCACTTATCCGACCTCTAAAAATGACTTTGCCCAACAATTGTAATGATTTGCCAACCACTGTTAATCACTTATCCGACCTCTAAAAATGACTTTGCCCAACAATTGTAATGACTTTGCAACCACTGTTAATCACTTATCCGACCTCTAAAAATGACTTTGCCCAACAATTGTAATGACTTTGCCAACCACTGTTAATCACTTATCCGACCTCTAAAAATGACTTTGCCCAACAATTGTAATGACTTTGCCAACCACTGTTAATCATTATCGACCTCTAAAAATGACTTTGCCAACAATTGTAATGACTTTGCCAACCACTGTTAATCACTTATCCGACCTCTAAAAATGACTTGCCCAACATTGTAATGACTTTGCCAACCACTGTTAATCACTTATCCGACCTCTAAAAATGACTTTGCCCAAACAATTGTAATGACTTTGCCAAACACTGTTAATCACTTATCCGACTCTAAAAATGACTTTGCCCAACAATTGTAATGACTTTGCCACCACTGTTAATCACTTATCCGACCTCTAAAAATGACTTTGCCAAACAATTGTAATGACTTGCAACACTGTTAATCACTTATCCGAACTCTAAAAATGACTTTGCCAACAATTGTAATGACTTTGCCAACCACTGTTAATCACTTATCCGACCTCTAAAAATGACTTTGCCAAACAATTGTAATGACTTTGCCAACCACTGTTAATCACTTATCCGAACTCTAAAAATGACTTTGCCCAACAATTGTAATGACTTTGCCAACACTGTTAATCACTTATCCGACCTCTAAAAATGACTTTGCCCAACAATTGTAACTGACTGTAATCACTTATCCGACCTCTAAAAATGACTTTGCCCAACAATTGTAATGACTTTGCCAACCACTGTTAATCACTTATCCGAACTCTAAAAATGACTTTGCCCAACAATTGTAATGACTTTGCCAACCACTGTTAATCACTTATCCGACCTCTAAAAATGACTTGCCCAACAATTGTAATGACTTTGCCACCACTGTTAAACTTATCCGAACTCTAAAAATGACTTTGCCAACAATTGTAATGACTTTGCCAACCACTTTAATCACTTATCCGAACTAAAAATGACTTTGCCCAACAATTGTAATGACTTTGCCAACCACTGTTAATCACTTATCCGACCTCTAAAAATGACTTTGCCCAACAATTGTAATGACTTTGCCAACCACTGTAATCACTTATCCGACCTAAAAATGACTTTGCCCAAAACTGTAATGACTTGCCAACCACTGTTAATAACTTATCCGACTCTAAAAATGACTTTGCCAACAATTGTAATGACTTTGCCAACCACTGTTAATCACTTATCCGACCTCTAAAAATGACTTTGCCAACAATTGTAATGACTTTGCCAACCACTGTTAATCACTTATCCGACCTCTAAAAATGACTTTGCCCAACAATTGTAATGACTTTGCCAACCACTGTTAATCACTTATCCGACCTCTAAAAATGACTTTGCCAACAATTGTAATGACTTTGCCAACCACTGTTAATCACTATCCGACCTCTAAAAATGACTTTGCCAAACAATTGTAATGACTTTGCCAACACTGTTAATCACTTATCCGACTCTAAAAATGACTTTGCCCAACAATTGTAATGACTTTGCCAACCACTGTTAATCACTTATCCGACCTCTAAAAATGACTTTGCCCAACAATTGTAATGACTTTGCCAACCACTGTTAATCACTTATCCGACCTCTAAAAATGACTTTGCCAACAATTGTAATGACTTTGCCAAACACTAAATCACTTATCCGACCTCTAAAAATGACTTTGCCACAACAATTGTAATGACTTTGCCAACCACTGTTAATCACTTATCCGACCTCTAAAAATGACTTTGCCAACAATTGTAATGACTTGCCAACCACTGTTAATCACTTATCCGACCTCTAAAATGATTGCCCAACAATTGTAATGACTTTGCCAACCACTGTTAATCACTTATCCGACCTCTAAAAATGACTTTGCCACAATTGTAATGACTTTGCCAACCACTGTTAATCACTTATCCGACTCTAAAAATGACTTTGCCCAACAATTGTAATGACTTTGCCAAACACTGTTAATCACTTATCCGACCTCTAAAAATGACTTTGCCCAACAATTGTAATGACTTTGCCAACCACTGTTAATCACTTATCCGACCTCTAAAAATGACTTTGCCCAACAATTGTAATGACTTTGACAACCACTGTTAATCACTTATCCGACCTCTAAAAATGACTTTGCCCAACAATTGTAATGACTTTGCCAACCACTGTTAATCACTTATCCGACCTCTAAAAATGACTTTGCCCAACAATTGTAATGACTTTGCCAACCACTGTTAATCATTATCCGACCTCTAAAAATGACTTTGCCAACAATTGTAATGACTTGCCAACCACTGTTAATCACTTATCCGACCTCTAAAAATGACTTTGCCCAACAATTGTAATGACTTTGCCAACCACTGTTAATCACTTATCCGACCTCTAAAAATGACTTTGCCCAACAATTGTAATGACTTTGCCAACACTGTTAATCACTTATCCGAACTCTAAAAATGACTTTGCCCAACAATTGTAATGACTTTGCCAACACTGTTAATCACTTATCCGACCTCTAAAAATGACTTTGCCCAACAATTGTAATGACTTTGCCAACCACTGTTAATCACTTATCCGAACTCTAAAAATGACTTTGCCCAACAATTGTAATGACTTTGCCAACCACTGTTAATCACTTATCCGACCTCTAAAAATGACTTTCCAACAATTGTAATGACTTTGCCAACCACTGTTAATCACTTATCCGACCTCTAAAAATGACTTTGCCAACAATTGTAATGACTTTGCCAACCACTGTTAATCACTTATCCGACCTCTAAAAATGACTTTGCCCAACAATTGTAATGACTTTGCCAACCACTGTTAATCACTTATCCGACCTCTAAAAATGACTTTGCCAACAATTGTAATGACTTTGCCAACACTGTTAATCACTTATCCGACTCTAAAAATGACTTTGCCCAACAATTGTAATGACTTTGCCAACACTGTTAATCACTTATCCGACTCTAAAAATGACTTTGCCCAACAATTGTAATGATTTGCCAACCACTGTTAATCACTTATCCGACCTCTAAAAATGACTTTGCCCAACAATTGTAATGACTTTGCCAACCACTGTTAATCACTTATCCGACCTCTAAAAATGACTTTGCCCAACAATTGTAATGACTTGCCAACCACTGTTAATCACTTATCCGACCTCTAAAAATGACTTTGCCCAACAATTGTAATGACTTTGCCAACCACTGTTAATCATATCCGACCTCTAAAAATGACTTTGCCAACAATTGTAATGACTTTGCCAACCACTGTAATCACTTATCCGAACTCTAAAAATGACTTTGCCCAACAATTGTAATGACTTTGCCAACCACTGTTAATCACTTATCCGACTCTAAAAATGACTTTGCCCAACAATTGTAATGACTTTGCCAACCACTGTTAATCACTTATCCGACCTCTAAAATGACTTTGCCCAACAATTGTAATGACTTGCCAACACTGTTAATCACTTATCCGACCTCTAAAAATGACTTTGCCAACAATTTAATGACTTTGCCAACCACTGTTAATCACTTATCCGACCTCTAAAAATGACTTTGCCCAACAATTGTAATGACTTTGCCAACCACTGTTAATCACTTATCCGACCTCTAAAAATGACTTTGCCCAACAATTGTAATGACTTGCCAACCACTGTAATCACTTATCCGACCTCTAAAATGACTTTGCCCAACAATTGTAATGACTTGCCAACCACTGTTAATCACTTATCCGACTCTAAAAATGACTTTCCAACAATTGTAATGACTTTGCCAACCACTGTTAATCACTTATCCGACTCTAAAAATGACTTTGCCAACAATTGTAATGACTTTGCCAACCACTGTTAATCACTTATCCGACTCTAAAAATGACTTTGCCCAACAATTGTAATGACTTTGCCAACCACTGTTAATCACTTATCCGACCTCTAAAAATGACTTTGCCCAACAATTGTAATGACTTTGCCAACCACTGTTAATCACTTATCCGAACTCTAAAAATGACTTTGCCCAACAATTGTAATGACTTGCCAACCACTGTTAATCACTTATCCGACCTCTAAAAATGACTTTGCCAACAATTGTAATGACTTTGCCAACCACTGTTAATCACTTATCCGAACTCTAAAAATGACTTTGCCCAAAATTGTATGACTTTGCCAACCACTGTTAATAACTTATCCGACTCTAAAAATGACTTTGCCAACAATTGTAATGACTTTGCCAACCACTGTTAATCACTTATCCGACCTCTAAAAATGACTTTGCCAAACAATTGTAATGACTTTGCCAACCACTGTTAATCACTTATCCGAACTCTAAAAATGACTTTGCCCAACAATTGTAATGACTTTGCCAACCACTGTTAATCACTTATCCGACCTCTAAAAATGACTTTGCCAACAATTGTAATGACTTTGCCAACCACTGTTAATCACTTATCCGACTCTAAAAATGACTTTGCCCAACAATTGTAATGACTTTGCCAACCACTGTTAATCACTTATCCGACCTCTAAAAATGACTTTGCCCAACAATTGTAATGACTTTGCCAACCACTGTTAATCACTTATCCGACCTCTAAAATGACTTTGCCAACAATTGTAATGACTTTGCCAACCACTGTTAATCACTTATCCGACTCTAAAATGACTTTGCCAACAATTGTAATGACTTTGCCAACCACTGTTAATCACTTATCCGACCTCTAAAAATGACTTTGCCAACAATTGTAATGACTTTGCCAACCACTGTTAATCACTTATCCGACCTCTAAAATGACTTTGCCCAACAATTGTAATGACTTTGCCAACCACTGTTAATCACTTATCCGACCTCTAAAAATGACTTTGCCCAACAATTGTAATGACTTTGCCAACCACTGTTAATCACTTATCCGACTCTAAAAATGACTTTGCCCAACAATTGTAATGACTTTGCCAACCACTGTTAATCACTTATCCGACCTCTAAAAATGACTTTGCCCAACAATTGTAATGACTTTGCCAACCACTGTTAATCACTTATCCGACTCTAAAAATGACTTTGCCCAACAATTGTAATGACTTTGCCAACCACTGTTAATCACTTATCCGACCTCTAAAAATGACTTTGCCCAACAATTGTAATGACTTTGCCAACCACTGTTAATCACTTATCCGACTCTAAAAATGACTTTGCCCAACAATTGTAATGACTTTGCCACCACTGTTAATCACTTATCGACTCTAAAAATGACTTTGCCAACAATTGTAATGACTTTGCCAACACTGTTAATCACTTATCCGACTCTAAAAATGACTTTGCCCAACAATTGTAATGACTTTGCCAACCACTGTTAATCACTTATCCGACCTCTAAAATGACTTTGCCCAACAATTGTAATGACTTGCAACACTGTTAATCACTTATCCGAACTCTAAAAATGACTTTGCCAACAATTGTAATGACTTTGCCAACCACTGTTAATCACTTATCCGACCTCTAAAAATGACTTTGCCAACAATTGTAATGACTTTGCCAACCACTGTTAATCACTTATCCGACTCTAAAAATGACTTTGCCCAACAATTGTAATGACTTTGCCAACCACTGTTAATCACTTATCCGACCTCTAAAAATGACTTTGCCCAACAATTGTAATGACTTTGCCAACCACTGTTAATCACTTATCCGACCTCTAAAAATGACTTTGCCAACTTGTAATGACTTTGCCAACCACTGTTAATCACTTATCCGACTCTAAAAATGACTTTGCCCAACAATTGTAATGACTTTGCCAACCACTGTTAATCACTTATCCGACCTCTAAAATGACTTTGCCCAACAATTGTAATGACTTTGCCAACCACTGTTAATCACTTATCCGACCTCTAAAAATGACTTTGCCCAACAATTGAATGACTTTGCCAACCACTGTTAATCACTTATCCGACCTCTAAAAATGACTTTGCCCAACATTGTAATGACTTTGCCAACCACTGTTAATCACTATCCGACCTCTAAAAATGACTTTGCCCAACAATTGTAATGACTTTGCCAACCACTGTTAATCACTTATCCGACCTCTAAAAATGACTTTGCCCAACAATTGTAATGACTTTGCCAACCACTGTTAATCACTTATCCGAACTCTAAAAATGACTTTGCCCAACAATTGTAATGACTTTGCCAACCACTGTTAATCACTTATCCGACCTCTAAAAATGACTTTGCCCAACAATTGTAATGACTTTGCCAACCACTGTTAATCACTTATCCGACCTCTAAAAATGACTTTGCCCAACAATTGTAATGACTTTGCCAACCACTGTTAATCACTTATCCGACCTCTAAAAATGACTTTGCCAACAATTGTAATGACTTTGCCAACCACTGTAATCACTTACCGACTCTAAAAATGACTTTGCCCAACAATTGTAATGACTTTGCCAACCACTGTTAATAACTTATCCGACCTCTAAAATGACTTTGCCCAACAATTGTATGACTTGCCAACACTGTTAATAACTTATCCGAACTCTAAAAATGACTTTGCCCAACAATTGTAATGACTTTGCCAACCACTGTTAATCACTTATCCGACCTCTAAAAATGACTTTGCCAACAATTGTAATGACTTTGCCAACCACTGTTAATCACTTATCCGACTCTAAAAATGACTTTGCCCAACAATTGTAATGACTTTGCCAACACTGTTAATCACTTATCCGACCTCTAAAAATGACTTTGCCCAACAATTGTAATGACTTTGCCAACCACTGTTAATCACTTATCCGACTCTAAAAATGACTTTGCCAACAATTGTAATGACTTTGCCAACACTGTTAATCACTTATCCGACCTCTAAAAATGACTTTGCCCAACAATTGTAATGACTTTGCCAACACTGTTAATCACTTATCCGACCTCAAAAATGACTTTGCCCAACAATTGTAATGACTTTGCCAACACTGTTAATCACTTATCCGAACTCTAAAAATGACTTTGCCCAACAATTGTAATGACTTTGCCAAACCACTGTTAATCACTTATCCGACCTCTAAAAATGACTTTGCCAACAATTGTAATGACTTTGCCAACCACTGTTAATCACTTATCCGACTCTAAAAATGACTTTGCCAACAATTGTAATGACTTTGCCAACCACTGTTAATCACTTATCCGAACTCTAAAAATGACTTTGCCCAACAATTGTAATGACTTTGCCAACACTGTTAATCACTTATCCGACCTCTAAAAATGACTTTGCCCAACAATTGTAATGACTTTGCCAACCACTGTTAATCACTTATCCTACCTCTAAAAATGACTTTGAACAATTGTAATGACTTTGCCAACCACTGTTAATCACTTATCCGACCTCTAAAAATGACTTGCCCAACAATTGTAATGACTTTGCCAACCACTGTTAATCACTTATCCGACCTCTAAAAATGACTTTGCCAAACAATTGTAATGACTTTGCCAACCACTGTTAATCACTTATCCGAACTCTAAAAATGACTTTGCCCAACAATTGTAATGACTTTGCCAACCACTGTTAATCACTTATCCGACCTCTAAAAATGACTTTGCCAACAATTGTAATGACTTTGCCAACCACTGTTAATCACTTATCCGACCTCTAAAAATGACTTTGCCCAACAATTGTAATGACTTTGCCAACCACTGTTAATCATTATCCGACCTCTAAAAATGACTTTGCCCAACAATTGTAATGACTTTGCCAACCACTGTTAATCACTTATCCGACCTCTAAAAATGACTTTGCCCAACAATTGTAATGACTTTGCCAACCACTGTTAATCACTTATCCGACCTCTAAAAATGACTTTGCCCAACAATTGTAATGACTTTGCCAACCACTGTTAATCATTATCGACCTCTAAAAATGACTTTGCCAACAATTGTAATGACTTTGCCAACCACTGTTAATCACTTATCCGAACTCTAAAAATGACTTTGCCCAACAATTGTAATGACTTTGCCAACCACTGTTAATCACTTATCCGACTCTAAAAATGACTTTGCCCAACAATTGTAATGACTTTGCCAACCACTGTTAATCACTTATCCGAACTCTAAAAATGACTTTGCCAACAATTGTAATGACTTTGCCAACCACTGTTAATCACTTATCCGACTCTAAAAATGACTTTGCCCAACAATTGTAATGACTTTGCCAACCACTGTAATCACTTATCCGACCTCTAAAAATGACTTTGCCCAACAATTGTAATGACTTGCCAACACTGTTAATCACTTATCCGACCTCTAAAAATGACTTTGCCAACAATTGTAATGACTTTGCCAACCACTGTTAATCACTTATCCGACCTCTAAAAATGACTTTGCCCAACAATTGTAATGACTTTGCCAACCACTGTTAATCACTTATCCGACCTCTAAAAATGACTTTGCCCAACAATTGTAATGATTTGCCAACCACTGTTAATCACTTATCCGACCTCTAAAAATGACTTTGCCCAACAATTGTAATGACTTTGCCAACCACTGTTAATCACTTATCCGACCTCTAAAAATGACTTTGCCCAACAATTGTAATGACTTTGCCAACCACTGTTAATTTATCCGACCTCTAAAAATGACTTTGCCAACAATTGTAATGACTTTGCCAACCACTGTTAATCACTTATCCGACTCTAAAAATGACTTTGCCCAACAATTGTAATGACTTTGCCAACCACTGTTAATCACTTATCCGACCTCTAAAAATGACTTTGCCCAACAATTGTAATGACTTTGCCAACCACTGTTAATCACTTATCCGACCTCTAAAATGACTTTGCCCAACAATTGTAATGACTTTGCCAAACTGTTAATCACTTATCCGACCTCTAAAAATGACTTGCCCAAAATTGTAATGACTTTGCCAACCACTGTTAATCACTTATCCGACCTCTAAAATGACTTTGCCCAACAATTGTAATGACTTTGCCAACCACTGTTAATCACTTATCCGACCTCTAAAAATGACTTTGCCAACAATTAATGACTTTGCCAACCACTGTTAATCACTTATCCGAACTCTAAAAATGACTTTGCCCAACAATTGTAATGACTTTGCCAACCACTGTAATCATTATCCGACCTCTAAAAATGACTTTGCCCAACAATTGTAATGACTTTGCCAACCACTGTTAATCACTTATCCGACTCTAAAAATGACTTTGCCCAACAATTGTAATGACTTTGCCAACCACTGTATAAATTATCGACCTCTAAAAATGACTTTGCCAACAATTTAATGACTTTGCCAACCACTGTAATCACTTACCGAACTCTAAAAATGACTTTGCCCAACAATTGTAATGACTTTGCCAACCACTGTTAATAACTTATCCGACCTCTAAAATGACTTTGCCAACAATTGATGACTTTGCCAACACTGTTAATAACTTATCCGAACTCTAAAAATGACTTTGCCAACAATTGTAATGACTTTGCCAACCACTGTTAATCACTTATCCGACCTCTAAAAATGACTTTGCCAACAATTGTAATGACTTTGCCAACCACTGTTAATCACTTATCCGACTCTAAAAATGACTTTGCCCAACAATTGTAATGACTTTGCCAACACTGTTAATCACTTATCCGACCTCTAAAAATGACTTTGCCCAACAATTGTAATGACTTTGCCAACACTGTTAATCACTTATCCGAACTCTAAAAATGACTTTGCCCAACAATTGTAATGACTTTGCCAACCACTGTTAATCACTTATCCACTCTAAAAATGACTTTGCCCAACAATTGTAATGACTTTGCCAACACTGTTAATCACTTATCCGACCTCTAAAAATGACTTTGCCAACAATTGTAATGACTTTGCCAACACTGTTAATCACTTATCCGAACTCTAAAAATGACTTTGCCAACAATTGTAATGACTTTGCCAAACACTGTTAATCACTTATCCGACTCTAAAAATGACTTTGCCCAACAATTGTAATGACTTTGCCAACCACTGTTAATCACTTATCCGACCTCTAAAAATGACTTTGCCAACAATTGTAATGACTTTGCCAACCACTGTTAATCACTTATCCGAACTCTAAAAATGACTTTGCCAACAATTGTAATGACTTTGCCAACCACTGTTAATCACTTATCCGACCTCTAAAAATGACTTTGCCCAACAATTGTAATGACTTTGCCAACCACTGTTAATCACTATCCGACCTCTAAAATGACTTTGCCCAACAATTGTAATGACTTTGCCAACACTGTTAATCACTTATCCGAACTCTAAAAATGACTTTGCCCAACAATTGTAATGACTTTGCCAACACTGTTAATCACTTATCCGACCTCTAAAAATGACTTTGCCCAACAATTGTAATGACTTTGCCAACCACTGTTAATCACTTATCCGACCTCTAAAAATGACTTTGCCCAACAATTGTAATGACTTTGCCAACCACTGTTAATCACTTATCCGACCTCTAAAAATGACTTTGCCCAACAATTGTAATGACTTTGCCAACCACTGTTAATCACTTATCCGACCTCTAAAAATGACTTTGCCCAACAATTGTAATGACTTTGCCAACCACTGTTAATCATTATCCGACCTCTAAAAATGACTTTGCCAACAATTTAATGACTTTGCCAACCAGTTAATCACTTACCGACCTCTAAAATGACTTTGCCCAACAATTGTAATGACTTTGCCAACACTGTTAATCACTTATCCGACTCTAAAAATGACTTTGCCCAACAATTGTAATGACTTTGCCAACCACTGTTAATCACTTATCCGACCTCTAAAATGACTTTGCCCAACAATTGTAATGACTTTGCCAAACACTGTTAATCACTTATCCGAACTCTAAAATGACTTTGCCCAACAATTGTAATGACTTTGCCAACCACTGTTAATCACTTATCCGACCTCTAAAAATGACTTTGCCCAACAATTGTAATGACTTTGCCAACCACTGTTAATCACTTATCCGACCTCTAAAAATGACTTTGCCAACAATTGTAATGACTTTGCCAACCACTGTTAATCACTTATCCGACCTCTAAAAATGACTTTGCCCAACAATTGTAATGACTTTGCCAACCACTGTTAATCACTTATCCGACCTCTAAAAATGACTTTGCCCAACAATTGTAATGACTTTGCCAACCACTGTTAATCATTATCCGACCTCTAAAAATGACTTTGCCAACAATTGTAATGACTTTGCCAACCAGTGTAATCACTTACCGAACTCTAAAAATGACTTTGCCCAACAATTGTAATGACTTTGCCAAACTGTTAATCACTTATCCGAACTCTAAAAATGACTTTGCCCAACAATTGTAATGACTTTGCCAACCACTGTTAATCACTTATCCGACTCTAAAAATGACTTTGCCCAACAATTGTAATGACTTTGCCAACCACTGTTAATCACTTATCCGACCTCTAAAAATGACTTTGCCCAACAATTGTAATGACTTTGCCAACCACTGTAATCACTTATCCGACCTCTAAAATGACTTTGCCCAAAATTGTAATGACTTGCCAACACTTTGAATCACTTATCCGACCTCTAAAAATGACTTTGCCAACAATTTAATGACTTTGCCAACCACTGTTAATCACTTATCCGACTCTAAAATGACTTTGCCAACAATTGTAATGACTTTGCCAACCACTGTTAATCACTTATCCGACTCTAAAAATGACTTTGCCCAACAATTGTAATGAATTTGCCAACCACTGTTAATCACTTATCCGACTAAAAATGACTTTGCCCAACAATTGTAATGACTTTGCCAACCACTGTTAATCACTTATCCGCCTCTAAAATGACTTTGCCCAACAATTGTAATGACTTTGCCAAACACTGTTAATCACTTATCCGACCTCTAAAAATGACTTTGCCCAACAATTGTAATGACTTTGCCAACACTGTTATCACTTATCCGACCTCTAAAAATGACTTTCCCAACAATTGTAATGACTTTGCCAACCACTGTTAATCACTTATCCGACCTCTAAAAATGACTTTGCCCAACAATTGTAATGACTTTGCCAACCACTGTTAATCACTTATCCGACCTCTAAAAATGACTTTGCCCAACAATTGTAATGACTTTGCCAACCACTGTTAATCATTATCCGACCTCTAAAAATGACTTTGCCAACAATTTAATGACTTTGCCAACCACTGTAATCACTTACCGACTCTAAAAATGACTTTGCCCAACAATTGTAATGACTTTGCCACAAACTGTTAATCACTTATCCGACTCTAAAAATGACTTTGCCCAACAATTGTAATGACTTTGCCAACCACTGTTAATCACTTATCCGACTCTAAAAATGACTTTGCCCAACAATTGTAATGACTTTGCCAACCACTGTTAATCACTTATCCGACCTCTAAAAATGACTTTGCCCAACAATTGTAATGACTTTGCCAACCACTGTAATCACTTATCCGACCTCTAAAATGACTTTGCCCAAAATTGTATGACTTGTCAACAACTTTGAATCACTTATCCGACCTCTAAAAATGACTTTGCCAACAATTTAATGACTTTGACAACCACTGTTAATCTACGACCTCTAAAAATGACTTTGCCCAACAATTGTAATGACTTTGCCAACCACTGTTAATCACTTATCCGACCTCTAAAATGACTTTGCCCAACAATTGAATGACTTTGCCAACCACTGTTAATCACTTATCCGACTTAAAAATGACTTTGCCCAACAATTGTAATGACTTTGCCAACCACTGTTAATCACTTATCCGCCTCTAAAATGACTTTGCCCAACAATTGTAATGACTTTGCCAACCACTGTTAATCATTATCCGACCTCTAAATATGACTTTGCCCAACAATTGTAATGACTTTGCAACCACTGTTAATCACTTATCCGACCTCTAAAAATGACTTTGCCCAACATTGTAATGACTTTGCCAACCACTGTTAATCACTTATCCGACCTCTAAAATGACTTTGCCCACAATTGTAATGACTTTGCCAACACTGTTAATCACTTATCCGACCTCTAAAAATGACTTTGCCCAACAATTGTAATGACTTTGCCAACCACTGTTAATCACTTATCCGACCTCTAAAAATGACTTTGCCCAACAATTGTAATGACTTTGCCAACCACTGTTAATCATTATCGACCTCTAAAATGACTTGCCAACATTTGTAATGACTTTGCCAACCACTGTTAATCACTTATCCGACTCTAAAAATGACTTTGCCCAACAATTGTAATGACTTTGCAACCACTGTTAATCACTTATCCGACTCTAAAAATGACTTTGCCAACATGTAATTCATAACCGACCTATAAAATGACTTTGCCCAACAATTGTAATGACTTTGCCAAACACTGTTAATCACTTATCCGAACTCTAAAAATGACTTTGCCCACAATTGTAATGACTTTGCCAACCACTGTTAATCACTATCCGACCTCTAAAAATGACTTTGCCAACAATTGTAATGACTTTGCCAAACACTGTTAATCACTTATCCGAACTCTAAAAATGACTTTGCCCAACAATTGTAATGACTTTGCCAAACACTGTTAATCACTTATCCGACCTCTAAAAATGACTTTGCCCAACAATTGTAATGACTTTGCCAACACTGTTAATCACTTATCCGACCTCTAAAAATGACTTTACCCAACAATTGTAATGACTTTGCCAACCACTGTTAATCACTTATCCGACCTCTAAAAATGACTTTGCCCAACAATTGTAATGACTTTGCCAACCACTGTTAATCACTTATCCGACCTCTAAAAATGACTTTGCCCAACAATTGTAATGACTTTGCCAACCACTGTTAATCACTTATCCGACCTCTAAAAATGACTTTGCCAACAATTTAATGACTTTGCCAACCAGTGTAATCACTTACCGAACTCTAAAAATGACTTTGCCAACAATTGTAATGACTTTGCAACAAACTGTTAATCACTTATCCGAACTCTAAAAATGACTTTGCCCAACAATTGTAATGACTTTGCCAACCACTGTTAATCACTTATCCGAACTCTAAAAATGACTTTGCCCAACAATTGTAATGACTTTGCCAACCACTGTTAATCACTTATCCGACCTCTAAAAATGACTTTGCCCAACAATTGTAATGACTTTGCCAACCACTGTAATCACTATCCGACCTCTAAAATGACTTTGCCCAAAATTGTATGACTTGTCAACAACTGTTGAATCACTTATCCGACCTCTAAAAATGACTTTGCCAACAATTTTAATAACTTTGCCAACCACTGTTTAATCACTTTCCGACCTCAAAATGACTTGCCCAACAATTGTAATGACTTTGCCAACCACTGTTAATCACTTATCCGACCTCTAAAAATGACTTTGCCCAACAATTGTAATGATTTGCCAACCACTGTTAATCACTTATCCGAACTTAAAAATGACTTTGCCCAACAATTGTAATGACTTTGCCAACCACTGTTAATCACTTATCCGCCTCTAAAATGACTTTGCCCAACAATTGTAATGACTTTGCCAACCACTGTTAATCACTTATCCGACCTCTAAAATGACTTTGCCCACAATTGTAATGACTTTGCAACCACTGTTAATCACTTATCCGACCTCTAAAATGACTTTGCCCAACAATTGTAATGACTTTGCCAACCACTGTTAATCACTTATCCGACCTCTAAAATGACTTTGCCCAACAATTGTAATGACTTTGCCAACACTGTAATCATATCCGACCTCTAAAAATGACTTTGCCCAACAATTGTAATGACTTTGCCAACCACTGTTAATCACTTATCCGACCTCTAAAAATGACTTTGCCCAACAATTGTAATGACTTTGCCAACCACTGTTAATCATTATCCGACCTCTAAAAATGACTCTGCCAACAATTGTAATGACTTTGCCAACCACTGTTAATCACTTATCCGACTTAAAAATGACTTTGCCCAACAATTGTAATGACTTTGCTAACCACTGTTAATCACTTATCCGACCTCTAAAAATGACTTTGCCCAACAATTGTAATGACTTTGCCAACCACTGTTAATCACTTATCCGACCTCTAAAAATGACTTTGCCCAACAATTGTAATGACTTTGCCAACCACTGTTAATCAATTATCGACCTCTAAAAATGACTTTCCCAACAATTGTAATGACTTTGCCATCACTGTTAATACTTATCCGAACTCTAAAAATGACTTTGCCCAACAATTGTAATGACTTTGCCAACCACTGTTAATCACTTATCCGACTGTAAAAATGACTTTGCCCAACAATTGTAATGACTTTGCCAACCACTGTTAATCACTTATCCGACCTCTAAAAATGACTTTGCCCAACAATTGTAATGACTTTGCAAACCACTGTTAATCACTTATCCGACCTCTAAAAATGACTTTGCCCAAAAATTGTACTGACTTGTCACAACTTTGAATCACTTATCCGACCTCTAAAAATGATTTGCCCAACAATTTAATAACTTTGCAACCACTGTTTATCACTTATCCGACCTCTAAAAATGACTTTGCCCAACATTGTAATGACTTTGCCAACCACTGTAATCACTTATCCGACCTCTAAAATGACTTTGCCCAAAATTGTATGACTTGCAAACACTTTGAATCACTTATCCGACCTCTAAAAATGACTTTGTCCAACAATTTAATAACTTTGACAACAGTTTATCACTTATCCGACCTCTAAAAATGACTTTGCCCAACAATTGTAATGACTTTGCCAACCACTGTTAATCACTTATCCGACCTCTAAAAATGACTTTGCCCAACAATTGTAATGACTTTGCCAACCACTGTTAATCACTTATCCGACCTCTAAAAATGACTTTGCCCAACAATTGTAATGACTTTGCCAACCACTGTTAATCACTTATCCGACCTCTAAAAATGACTTGCCAACATTTGTAATGACTTTGCCAACCACTGTTAATCACTATCCGACCTCTAAAATGACTTTGCCAAACAATTGTAATGACTTTGCCAACACTGTTAATCACTTATCCGACCTCTAAAATGACTTTGCCCAACAATTGTAATGACTTTGCCAACCACTGTTAATCATTATCCGACCTCTAAATGACTTTGCCCAACAATTGTAATGACTTTGCCAACCACTGTTAATCACTTATCCGACCTCTAAAAATGACTTGCCCAACATTTGTAATGACTTTGCCAACCACTGTTAATCACTTATCCGACCTCTAAAAATGACTTTGCCAACAATTGTAATGACTTTGCCAACCACTGTTAATCACTATCCGACCTCTAAAATGACTTGCCCAACAATTGTAATGACTTTGCCAACCACTGTTAATAACTTATCCGAACTCTAAAAATGACTTTGCCCAACAATTGTAATGACTTTGCCAACCACTGTTAATCACTTATCCGACCTCTAAAAATGACTTTGCCAACAATTGTAATGACTTTGCCAACCACTGTTAATCACTTATCCGACCTTTAAAATGACTTTGCCCAAAATTGTAATGACTTGCACAAACTTTAATCACTTATCCGACCTCTAAAAATGACTTTGCCCAACAATTGTAAACTTTGCCAACCACTGTTAATCACTTATCCGACTCTAAAATGACTTTGCCCAACAATTGTAATGACTTTGCCAACACTGTTAATCACTTATCCGACTCTAAAAATGACTTTGCCAACAATTGTAATGACTTTGCCAACCACTGTTAATCACTTATCCGACTAAAATGACTTTGCCCAACAATTATAATGACTTGCCAACCACTGTTAATCACTTATCCGACCTCTAAAATGACTTTGCCCAACAATTGTAATGACTTTGCCAACCACTGTTAATCACTTATCCGAACTTAAAAATGACTTTGCCCAACAATTGTAATGACTTTGCAACCATGTTAATCACTAATCCGACCTCTAAAAATGACTTGCCCAACATTGTAATGACTTTGCCAACCACTGTTAATCACTTATCCGAACTCTAAAAATGACTTTGCCCAACAATTGTAATGACTTTGCCAACCACTGTTAATCACTTATCCGAACTGTAAAAATGACTTTGCCCAACAATTGTAATGACTTTGCCAACCACTGTTAATCACTTATCCGACCTCTAAAAATGACTTTGCCCAACAATTGTAATAACTTTGCCAACCACTGTTAATCACTTATCCGACCTCTTAAAAATGACTTTGCCCAAAAATTGTATGACTTGTCAACACTGAATCACTTATCCGACCTCTAAAAATGACTTTGCCCAACAATTTTAATAACTTTGCCAACCACTGTTATCACTTATCCGACCTCTAAAAATGACTTTGCCCAACAATTGTAATGACTTTGCCAACCACTGTTAATCACTTATCCGACCTTAAAAATGACTTTGCCCAACAAAATGAACTTTGCCAACCACTGTTAATCACTTATCCGAACTTAAAAATGACTTTGCCAACAATTGTAATGACTTTGCCAACCACTGTTAATCACTTATCCGACCTCTAAAATGACTTTGCCAACAATTGTAATGACTTTGCCAAACACTGTAATCACTTATCCGACCTCTAAAAATGACTTTGCCCAACAATTGTAATGACTTTGCCAACCACTGTTAATCACTTATCCGACCTAAAAATGACTTTGCCCAACAATTGTAATGACTTTGCCAACCACTGTTAATCAATTATCCGACCTCTAAAAATGACTTTGCCAACAATTGTAATGACTTTGCCAACCACTGTTAATCACTTATCCGAACTCTAAAAATGACTTTGCCCAACAATTGTAATGACTTTGCCAACCACTGTTAATCACTTATCCGACCTCTAAAAATGACTTTGCCCAACAATTGTAATGACTTTGCCAACCACTGTTAATCACTTATCCGACCTCTAAAAATGACTTTGCCCAACAATTGTAATGACTTTGCCAACCACTGTTAATCAATTATCGACCTCTAAAAATGACTTTGCCAACAATTTAATGACTTTGCCAACCATGTTAATCACTTATCCGAACTCTAAAAATGACTTTGCCCAACAATTGTAATGACTTTGCCAACCACTGTTAATAACTTATCCGAACTCTAAAAATGACTTTGCCCAACAATTGTAATGACTTTGCCAACCACTGTTAATCATTATCCGACTCTAAAAATGACTTTGCCCAACAATTGTAATGACTTTGCCAACCACTGTTAATCACTATCCGACCTCTAAAATGACTTTGCCAACAATTGTAATGACTTTGCCAACACTGTTAATCACTTATCCGACCTCTAAAAATGACTTTGCCCAACAATTGTAATGACTTTGAACACACTGTTAATCACTTATCCGACTCTAAAAATGACTTTGCCCAACAATTGTAATGACTTTGCCAACCACTGTTAATCACTTATCCGACCTCTAAAATGACTTTGCCCAACAATTGTAATGACTTTGCCAACCACTGTTAATCACTTATCCGAACTTAAAAATGACTTTGCCAACAATTAATGACTTTGCCAACCACTGTTAATCTTATCCGACTCTAAAAATGACTTTGCCCAACAATTGTAATGACTTTGCCAAACATGTAATCACTTATCCGACCTCTAAAAATGACTTTGCCCAACAATTGTAATGACTTTGCCAACCACTGTTAATCACTTATCCGACCTCTAAAAATGACTTTGCCCAACAATTGTAATGACTTTGCCAACACTGTAATCACTTATCCGACTCTAAAAATGACTTTGCCCAACAATTGTAATGACTTTGCCAACCACTGTTAATCACTTATCCGACTCTAAAAATGACTTTGCCCAACAATTGTAATGACTTTGCCAACACTGTTAATCACTTATCCGACTAAAAATGACTTTGCCAACAATTGTAATGACTTTGCCAACCACTGTTAATCACTTATCCGACCTCTAAAAATGACTTTGCCCAACAATTGTAATGACTTTGCCAACACTGTAATCACTTATCCGACCTCTAAAAATGACTTTGCCCAACAATTGTAATGACTTTGCCAACCACTGTTAATCACTTATCCGAACTAAAAAATGACTTTGCCCAACAATTGTAATGACTTTGCCAACCACTGTTAATCACTTATCCGACCTCTAAAATGACTTTGCCAACAATTGTAATGACTTTGCCAAACACTGACTTATCCGACTCTAAAAATGACTTTGCCCAACAATTGTAATGACTTTGCCAACCACTGTTAATCACTTATCCGACTCTAAAAATGACTTTGCCCAACAATTGTAATGACTTTGCCAACCACTGTTAATCACTTATCCGACCTCTAAAAATGACTTTGCCCAACAATTGTAATGACTTTGCCAACACTGTTAATCACTTATCCGACTTAAAAATGACTTTGCCCAACAATTGTAATGACTTTGCCAACCACTGTTAATCACTTATCCGACCTCTAAAAATGACTTTGCCAACAATTGTAATGACTTTGCCAACATGTAATCACTTATCCGACCTCTAAAAATGACTTTGCCCAACAATTGTAATGACTTTGCCAACACTGTTAATCAATCCGACCTTAAAATGACTTTGCCAACAATTGTAATGACTTTGCCAACCACTGTTAATCACTTATCCGACCTCTAAAATGACTTTGCCCAACAATTGTAATGACTTTGCCAACACTGTTAATCACTTATCCGACCTCTAAAAATGACTTTGCCAACAATTGTAATGACTTTGCCAACACTGTTAATCACTTATCCGACCTCTAAAATGACTTTGCCCAACAATTGTAATGACTTTGCCAAACACTGTTAATCACTTATCCGACCTCTAAAAATGACTTTGCCCAACAATTGTAATGACTTTGCCAACCACTGTTAATCACTTATCCGACCTCTAAAATGACTTTGCCAAACAATTGTAATGACTTTGCCAAACTGTTAATCACTTATCCGATCTCTAAAAATGACTTTGCCCAACAATTGTAATGACTTTGCCAAACACTGTTAATCACTATCCGACCTCTAAAAATGACTTTGCCCAACAATTGTAATGACTTTGCCAACCACTGTTAATCACTTATCCGATCTCTAAAATGACTTTGCCCAACAATTGTAATGACTTTGCCAACACTGTTAATCACTTATCCGACCTCTAAAAATGACTTTGCCCAACAATTGTAATGACTTTGCCAACCACTGTAATCACTTATCCGACCTCTAAAAATGACTTTGCCCAACAATTGTAATGACTTTGCCAACCACTGTTAATCACTTATCCGACTCTAAAAATGACTTTGCCCAACAATTGAATGAACTTTGCCAACCACTGTTAATCACTTATCCGAACTCTAAAAATGACTTTGCCCAACAATTGTAATGACTTTGCCAACCACTGTTAATCACTTATCCGACCTCTAAAAATGACTTTGCCCAACAATTGTAATGACTTTGCCAACCACTGTTAATCACTTATCCGACCTCTAAAAATGACTTTGCCAAACAATTGTAATGACTTTGCCAACCACTGTTAATCACTTATCCGACCTCTTAAAATGACTTTGCCCAACAATTGTAATGACTTTGCCAACCACTGTTAATCACTTATCCGACCTCTAAAATGACTTTGCCCAACAATTGTAATGACTTTGCCAACACTGTAATCACTTATCCGACCTCTAAAAATGACTTTGCCCAACAATTGTAATGACTTTGCCAACCACTGTTAATCACTATCCGACCTCTAAAAATGACTTTGCCCAACAATTGTAATGACTTTGCCAACCACTGTTAATCACTTATCGACCTCTAAAAATGACTTTGCCCAACAATTGTAATGACTTTGCCAACCACTGTTAATCACTTATCCGACTCTAAAAATGACTTTGCCCAACAATTGTAATGACTTTGCCAACCACTGTTAATCACTTATCCGACCTCTAAAAATGACTTTGCCCAACAATTGTAATGACTTTGCCAACCACTGTTAATCACTATCCGACCTCTAAAAATGACTTTGCCCAACAATTGTAATGACTTTGCCAAACTGTTAATCACTTATCCGACTCTAAAAATGACTTTGCCCAACAATTGTAATGACTTTGCCAACCACTGTTAATCATATCCGACCTCTAAAATGACTTTGCCAACAATTGTAATGACTTTGCCAACCACTGTTAATCACTTATCCGACTCTAAAATGACTTTGCCCAACAATTGTAATGACTTTGCCAAACACTGTTAATCACTTATCCGACCTCTAAAATGACTTTGCCCAACAATTGTAATGACTTTGCCAACCACTGTTAATCACTAATCCGACCTCTAAAAATGACTTTGCCAAACAATTGTAATGACTTTGCCAAACACTGTAATCACTTATCCGACCTCTAAAAATGACTTTGCCAACAATTGTAATGACTTTGCCAACCACTGTAATCACTTATCCGACCTCTTAAAAATGACTTTGCCCAACAATTGTAATGACTTTGCCAAACACTGTAATCACTTATCCGACTCTAAAAATGACTTTGCCCAACAATTGTAATGACTTTGCCAACCACTGTTAATCACTTATCCGACCTCTTAAAAATGACTTTGCCCAACAATTGTAATGACTTTGCCAACACTGTTAATCACTTATCCGACCTCAAAATGACTTTGCCAACAATTGTAATGACTTTGCCAAACACTGTAATCACTTATCCGACCTCTAAAAATGACTTTGCCCAACAATTGTAATGACTTTGCCAACCACTGTTAATCACTTATCCGACTCTAAAAATGACTTTGCCCAACAATTGTAATGACTTTGCCAACCACTGTTAATCACTTATCCGACTCTAAAAATGACTTTGCCCAACAATTGAATGACTTTGCCAACCACTGTTAATCACTTATCCGACTCTAAAAATGACTTTGCCCAACAATTGTAATGACTTTGCCAACCACTGTTAATCACTTATCCGACCTCTAAAATGACTTTGCCCAACAATTGTAATGACTTTGCCAACACTGTTAATCACTTATCCGACCTCTAAAAATGACTTTGCCCAACAATTGTAATGACTTTGCCAACCACTGTTAATCACTTATCCGACTCTAAAAATGACTTTGCCCAACAATTGTAATGACTTTGCCAACCACTGTTAATCACTTATCCGACCTCTAAAAATGACTTTGCCCAACAATTGTAATGACTTTGCCAACACTGTTAATCACTTATCCGACCTCTAAAATGACTTTGCCAACAATTGTAATGACTTTGCCAACCACTGTTAATCACTTATCCGACCTCTAAAAATGACTTTGCCCAACAATTGTAATGACTTTGCCAACACTGTTAATCACTTATCCGACCTCTAAAAATGACTTTGCCCAACAATTGTAATGACTTTGCCAACCACTGTTAATCACTATCCGACCTCTAAAAATGACTTTGCCCAACAATTGTAATGACTTTGCCAACCACTGTTAATCACTTATCCGACCTCTAAAAATGACTTTGCCCAACAATTGTAATGACTTTGCCAACCACTGTTAATCACTTATCCGACCTCTTAAAATGACTTTGCCAACAATTGTAATGACTTTGCCAACCACTGTTAATCACTTATCCGACCTCTAAAAATGACTTTGCCCAACAATTGTAATGACTTTGCCAAACACTGTAATCACTTATCCGACCTCTAAAAATGACTTTGCCCAACAATTGTAATGAGTTTGCCAACATCTGTTAATCACTTATCCGACCTCTAAAAATTACTTTGACCAACAATTGTAATGACTTTGCCAACCACTGTTAATCACTTATCCGACCTCTAAAAATGACTTTGCCCAACAATTGTAATGATTTGCCAACCACTGTTAATCACTTATCCGAACTCTAAAAATGACTTTGCCCAACAATTGTAATGACTTTGCCAACCACTGTTAATCACTTATCCGACTAAAAATGACTTTGCCCACAATTGTAATGACTTTGCCAACCACTGTTAATCACATCCGACCTCTAAAAATGACTTTGCCAACAATTGTAATGACTTTGCCAACCACTGTTAATCACTTATCCGACCTCTAAAAATGACTTTGCCCAACAATTGTAATGACTTTGCCAACCACTGTTAATCACTTATCCGACCTCTAAAAATGACTTTGCCCAACAATTGTAATGACTTTGCCAACCACTGTTAATCACTTATCCGACCTCTAAAAATGACTTTGCCAACAATTGTAATGACTTTGCCAACCACTTAATCACTTATCCGATCTCTAAAATGACTTTGCCCAACAATTGTAATGACTTTGCCAACACTGTTAATCACTTATCCGACCTCTAAAAATGACTTTGCCAACAATTGTAATGACTTTGCCAACCACTGTTAATCACTATCCGACCTCTAAAAATGACTTTGCCAACAATTGTAATGACTTTGCCAACCACTGTTAATCACTTATCCGACCTCTAAAAATGACTTTGCCCAACAATTGTAATGACTTTGCCAACCACTGTTAATCACTTATCCGACTCTAAAAATGACTTTGCCAACAATTGTAATGACTTTGCCAACCACTGTTAATCACTTATCCGACCTCTAAAAATGACTTTGCCCAACAATTGTAATGACTTTGCCAACACTGTCACTTATCCGACCTCTAAAAATGACTTTGCCCAACAATTGTAATGACTTTGCCAACCACTGTAATCACTTATCCGACCTCTAAAAATGACTTTGCCCAACAATTGTAATGACTTTGCCAACCACTGTTAATCATATCCGACCTCTAAAAATGACTTTGCCCAACAATTGTAATGACTTTGCCAACCACTGTTAATCACTTATCCGACTAAAAATGACTTTGCCAACAATTGTAATGACTTGCCAACCACTGTTAATCACTTATCCGACTCTAAAAATGACTTTGCCCAACAATTGTAATGACTTTGCCAAACCACTGTAATCACTTATCGACCTCTAAAAATGACTTTGCCAACAATTGTAATGACTTTGCCAACACTGTTAATCACTTATCCGACCTCTAAAAATGACTTTGCCCAACAATTGTAATGACTTTGCCAACCACTGTTAATCACTTATCCGACTCTAAAAATGACTTTGCCCAACAATTGTAATGACTTTGCCAACCACTGTTAATCACTTATCCGACCTCTAAAATGACTTTGCCCAACAATTGTAATGACTTTGCCAACACTGTTAATCACTTATCCGACTCTAAAAATGACTTTGCCCAACAATTGTAATGACTTTGCCAACACTGTAATCATTATCCGACTCTAAAAATGACTTTGCCCAACAATTGTAATGACTTTGCCAACCACTGTTAATCACTTATCCGACTCTAAAAATGACTTTGCCAACAATTGTAATGACTTTGCCAACCACTGTTAATCACTTATCCGACCTCTAAAAATGACTTTGCCAACAATTGTAATGACTTTGCCAACCACTGTTAATCACTTATCCGACTCTAAAAATGACTTTGCCCAACAATTGTAATGACTTTGCCAACCACTGTTAATCACTTATCCGACCTCTAAAAATGACTTTGCCCAACAATTGTAATGACTTTGCCAACCACTGTTAATCACTTATCCGACCTCTAAAAATGACTTTGCCCAACAATTGTAATGACTTTGCCAAACACTGTTAATCACTTATCCGACCTCTAAAAATGACTTTGCCAACAATTGTAATGACTTTGCCAACCACTGTTAATCACTAATCCGACCTTTAAAATGACTTTGCCAAACAATTGTAATGACTTTGCCAACCACTGTTAATCACTATCCGACCTCTAAAAATGACTTTGCCCAACAATTGTAATGACTTTGCCAACCACTGTTAATCACTATCCGACTCTTAAAATGACTTTGCCAAACAATTGTAATGACTTTGCCAACACTGTTAATCACTTATCCGACTCTAAAAATGACTTGCCAACAATTGTAATGACTTTGCCAAACACTGAATCATTATCCGACTCTAAAAATGACTTTGCCCAACAATTGTAATGACTTTGCCAACACTGTTAATCACTTATCCGACCTCTAAAAATGACTTTGCCAACAATTGTAATGACTTTGCCAACCACTGTTAATCACTTATCCGACTCTAAAAATGACTTTGCCCAACAATTGTAATGACTTTGCCAACCACTGTAATCACTTATCCGACTTAAAAATGACTTTGCCCAAACAATTGTAATGACTTTGCCAACCACTGTTAATCACATTTCCGACCTCTAAAAATGACTTTGCCCAACAATTGTAATGACTTTGCCAAACACTGTCAATCACTTATCCGACCTCTAAAAATGACTTTGCCCAACAATTGTAATGACTTTGCCAACCACTGTTAATCACTTATCCGACCTCTAAAAATGACTTTGCCCAACAATTGTAATGACTTTGCCAACCACTGTTAATCACTTATCCGACCTCTAAAAATGACTTTGCCAACAATTGTAATGACTTTGCCAACCACTGTTAATCACTTATCCGACCTCTAAAAATGACTTTGCCAACAATTGTAATGACTTTGCCAAACACTGTAATCACTTATCCGATCTCTAAAATGACTTTGCCCAACAATTGTAATGACTTTGCCAAACACTGTAATCACTTATCCGACCTCTAAAAATGACTTGCCAACAATTGTAATGACTTTGCCAAAACCACTGTTAATCACTATCCGACTCTAAAATGACTTTGCCAACAATTGTAATGACTTGCCAACACTGTTAATCACTTATCCGATCTCTAAAATGACTTTGCCCAACAATTGTAATGACTTTGCCAAACCACTGTTAATCACTTATCCGACCTCTAAAAATGACTTTGCCAACAATTGTAATGACTTTGCCAACATGTAATCACTTATCCGATCTCTAAAATGACTTTGCCCAAACAATTGTAATGACTTTGCCAAACACTGTTAATCACTTATCCGACCTCTAAAAATGACTTTGCCCAACAATTGTAATGACTTTGCCAAACACTGTTAATCACTTATCCGACCTCAAAATGACTTTGCCCAACAATTGTAATGACTTTGCCAAACACTGTTAATCACTTATCCGACCTCTAAAAATGACTTTGCCCAACAATTGTAATGATTTGCCAACACTGTTAATCACTTATCCGAACTTAAAAATGACTTTGCCCAACAATTATAATGACTTTGCCAACCACTGTTAATCAACTTATCCGACCTCTAAAAATGACTTTGCCCAACAATTGTAATGACTTTGCCAACCACTGTAATCACTATCCGACCTCTAAAATGACTTTGCCAAACAATTGTAATGACTTTGCCAACACTGTTAATCACTTATCCGATCTCTAAAAATGACTTTGCCCAACAATTGTAATGACTTTGCCAACCACTGTTAATCACTATCCGACTCTAAAATGACTTTGCCAACAATTGTAATGACTTTGCCAAACACTGTTAATCACTTATCCGATCTCTTAAAATGACTTTGCCAAACAATTGTAATGACTTTGCCAAACACTGTTAATCACTTATCCGATCTCTAAAAATGACTTGCCCAACAATTGTAATGACTTTGCCAACCACTGTTAATCACTAATCCGACCTCTAAAATGACTTTGCCCAAACAATTGTAATGACTTTGCCAAACACTGTTAATCACTTATCCGATCTCTAAAAATGACTTTGCCCAACAATTGTAATGACTTTGCCAACACTGTTAATCACTTATCCGATCTAAAATGACTTTGCCAAACAATTGTAATGACTTTGCCAACACTGTTAATCACTTATCGATCTCTAAAATGACTTTGCCCAAAATTGTAATGACTTGCCAAACACTGTCAATCACTTATCCGACCTCTAAAAATGACTTGCCCAACAATTGTAATGACTTTGCCAACCACTGTAAATCACTTATCCGACCTCTAAAAATGACTTTGCCAACAATTGTAATGACTTTGCCAACCACTGTTAATCACTTATCGACGTCTTAAAAATGACTTTGCCCAACAATTGTAATGACTTGCCAACACTGTTAATCACTTATCCGACTCTAAAATGACTTTGCCCAACAATTGTAATGACTTTGCCAACCACTGTAATCACTTATCCGACCTAAAAATGACTTTGCCCAACAATTGTAATGACTTTGCCAACACTGTCAATCACTTATCGACCTCTAAAATGACTTGCCCAACAATTGTAATGACTTTGCCAACCACTGTTAATCACTTATCCGACTCTAAAAATGACTTTGCCCAACAATTGTAATGACTTTGCCAACCACTGTTAATCACTTATCGACCTCTAAAAATGACTTTGCCCAACAATTGTAATGACTTTGCCATCAAACTGTTAATCACTTATACGAACTCTAAAAATGACTTTGCCCAACAATTGTAATGACTTTGCCAACCACTGTTAATCACTTATCCGAACTGTAAAAATGACTTTGCCCAACAATTGTAATGACTTAGCAAACCACTGTCAATCACTTATCCGACCTCTTAAATGACTTGCCAAACAATTGTAATGACTTTGCCAAACACTGTTAATCATTATCCGATCTCTAAAAATACTTTGCCCAACAATTGTAATGACTTTGCCAAACACTGTTAACATTATCCGACCTCTAAAATTGACTTTGCCAACAATTGTAATGACTTTGCCAACATGTCAATCACTTATCGACCTCTAAAAATGACTTTGCCCAACAATGTAATGACTTTGCCAAACACTGTCAATCACTTATCGACCTCTAAAAAATGACTTTGCCCAACAATTGTAATGACTTTGCCAACCACTGTTAATCACTTATCCGACCTCTAAAAATGACTTTGCCCAACAATTGTAATGACTTTGCCAACCACTGTTAATCACTTATCCGACCTCTAAAATGACTTTGCCCAACAATTGTAATGACTTTGCCACAACTGTTAATAACTTATCCGAACTCTAAAAATGACTTTGCCCAACAATTGTAATGACTTTGCCAACCACTGTTAATCACTTATCCGAACTGTAAAAATGACTTGCCCAACAATTGTAATGACTTAGCAACCACTGTTAATCACTAATCCGACCTCTTAAAATGACTTTGCCAAACAATTGTAATGACTTTGCCAAACACTGTTAATCACTTATCCGATCTCTAAAAATGACTTTGCCCAACAATTGTAATGACTTTGCCAACACTGTCAATCACTTATCCGACCTCTAAAAATGACTTTGCCCAACAATTGTAATGACTTTGCCAACCACTGTTAATCACTATCCGACCTCTTAAAATGACTTTGCCAACAATTGTAATGACTTTGCCAAACACTGTTAATCACTTATCCGATCTCTAAAAATGACTTTGCCCAACAATTGTAATGACTTTGCCAACCACTGTTAATCACTATCCGACCTCTTAAAATGACTTTGCCAACAATTGTAATGACTTTGCCAACCACTGTTAATCACTTATCCGATCTCTAAAAATGACTTTGCCCAACAATTGTAATGACTTTGCCAAACACTGTCAATCACTTATCCGACCTCTAAAAATGACTTTGCCCAACAATTGTAATGACTTTGCCAACCACTGTAATCACTTATCCGACCTCTAAAATGACTTTGCCAACAATTGTAATGACTTTGCCAACCACTGTTAATCACTTATCCGACCTCTAAAAGACTTTGCCCAACAATTGAAATGAATTTGCCAACCACTGTTAATCACTTATCCGACGTTAAAAATGACTTTGCCCAACAATTATAATGACTTTGCCAACCACTGTAATCACTTATCCGACCTCTAAAAATGACTTTGCCCAACAATTGTAATGACTTTGCCAACCACTGTTAATCACTATCCGACCTTAAAAGACTTTGCCAAACAATTGTAATGACTTTGCCAAACACTGTTAATCACTTATCCGACTCTAAAAATGACTTTGCCCAACAATTGTAATGACTTTGCCAACCACTGTTAATCACTAATCCGACCTCTTAAAATGACTTTGCCAAACAATTGTAATGACTTTGCCAAACACTGTTAATCACTTATCCGATCTCTAAAAATGACTATGCCCAACAATTGTAATGACTTTGCCAAACACTGTCAATCACTTATCCGACCTCTAAAAATGACTTTGCACAACAATTGTAATGACTTTGCCAACCACTGTTAATCATAATCCGACCTCTTAAAATGACTTTGCCAAACAATTGTAATGACTTTGCCAAACACTGTTAATCACTTATCCGATCTCTAAAAATGACTTTGCCCAACAATTGTAATGACTTTGCCAACACTGTCAATCACTTATCCGACCTCTAAAAATGACTTTGCCAACAATTGTAATGACTTTGCCAACCACTGTAAATCACTTATCGACCTCTAAAATGACTTTGCCCAACAATTGTAATGACTTTGCCAACCACTGTTAATCACTTATCCGACCTCTAAAAATGACTTTGCCCAACAATTGAAATGAATTTGCCAACCACTGTAATCACTTATCCGAACGTTAAAAATGACTTTGCCCAACAATTATAATGACTTTGCCAACCACTGTTAATCACTTATCCGACCTCTAAAATTGACTTTGCCCAACAATTGTAATGACTTTGCCAAACACTGTCAATCACTTATCCGACCTCTAAAAATGACTTTGCCCAACAATTGAAATGAATTTGCCAACCACTGTTAATCACTTATCCGAACGTTAAAAATGACTTGCCCAACAATTAATGACTTTGCCAACCACTGTAATCACTTATCCGACCTCTAAAATTGACTTTGCCCAACAATTGTAATGACTTTGCCAAACACTGTCAATCACTTATCCGACCTCTAAAAATGACTTTGCCAAACACTGTTAATCACTTATCCGATCTCTAAGAATGACTTTGCCCAACAATTGTAATGACTTTGCAACACTGTAATCACTATCCGACCTCTTAAAATGACTTTGCCAAACAATTGTAATGACTTTGCCAACACTGTTAATCACTATCCGATCTTAAAATGACTTTGCCCAACAATTGTAATGACTTTGCCAAACACTGTTAATCACTTATCCGACCTCTAAAAATGACTTTGCCAACAATTGTAATGACTTGCCAACACTGTTAATCACTAATCCGACCTCTTAAAATGACTTTGCCAACAATTGTAATGACTTTGCCAAACACTGTAATCACTTATCCGATCTCTAAAATGACTTTGCCCAACAATTGTAATGACTTTGCCAAACACTGCAATCACTTATCCGACCTCTAAAAATGACTTTGCCCAACAATTGTAATGACTTTGCCAACCACTGTAAATCACTTATCCGACCTCTAAAAATGACTTTGCCCAACAATTGTAATGACTTTGCCAACCACTGTTAATCACTTATCCGACCTCTAAAAATGACTTTGCCAAACAATTGAAATGAATTTGCCAACCACTGTTAATCACTTATCCGACGCTTAAAAATGACTTTGCCCAACAATTATAATGACTTTGCCAACCACTGTTAATCACTTATCCGACCTCTAAAATGACTTTGCCAACAATTGTAATGACTTTGCCAAACCACTGTCAATCACTTATCCGACCTCTAAAAATGACTTTGCCCAACAATTGTAATGACTTTGCCAACCACTGTTAATCACTATCCGACCTCTAAAAATGACTTTGCCCAACAATTGTAATGACTTTGCCAACCACTGTTAATCATTATTCGACTCTAAAAATGACTTTGCCCAACATTGTAATGACTTTGCCAACCACTGTTAATCACTTATCCGACTTAAAAATGACTTTGCCCAACAATTGTAATGACTTTGCCAACCACTGTTAATCACTTATCCGACCTCTAAATTGACTTGCCCAACATTGTAATGACTTTGCCAACCACTGTTAATCATTATCCGACTCTAAATGACTTTGCCCTACAATTGTAATGACTTTGCTAACCACTGTTAATCACTTATCCGACCTCTAAAAATGACTCTGCCAACATTGTAATGACTTTGCCAACCACTGTTAATCCTTATCCGACCTAAAAATGACTTTGCCCACAATTGTAATGACTTTGCCAACCACTGTTAATCACTTATCCGACCTCTAAAATGACTTTGCCAAACAAATGTAATGACTTTGCCAAACACTGTGTAATCACTTATCCGAACTCTAAAAATGATTTGCCCAACAATTGTAATGACTTTGCCAAACCACTGTCAATCACTTATCCGACTCTAAAAAG
>JAILYF010000277.1:0-46030 GCA_025491095.1 Brachionus asplanchnoidis
GGACGGTCAAGAAGTCCTTAGGGACGGTCAGAGGTATGGACGGTCAGAAGTCCTATGGACGGTCAAGAAGTCATTAGACGGTCAAGAAGTCTTAGGACGGTCAAGAAGTCTTTAGGAAGGTCAAAAAGTCCTTAGGACGGTCAAGAAGTCCTTAGGACGGTCAGAAGTCATTAGGACGGTCAAGGAGTCTCTTAGGACGGTCAAGGAGTACTTAGGACGGTCTAGATGTCCTATGGACGGTCAAGAAGTCCTTAGGACGGTCACAGAAGTCCTATGGACGTTCAAGAAGTCCTATGGACTGTCAAGAAGTCCATAGGACGGCCAAGAAGTCTTTAGGCGGTCAAGTAGTCATAGGACGGTTTAGAAATCCTTAGGACGGTCAAGAAGTCTTTAGGACGGTCAAGTAGAGTCATTAGGACGGTCAAGAAGTCCTTAGGACGGTCAAGAAGTCTTTAGGACGGTCAAGAAGTCCTTAGGACGGTCAAGAAGTCCTTAGGACGGTAAAAAGTCCTTAGGACGGTCAAGAAGTCATTAGGACGGTCAAGAAGACCTTAGGACGGTCAAGAAGTCCTTAGGACGGTCAGAAGTCCTTAGGACGGTCAAGAAGTCCTTAGGACGGTCAAAAGGTCTATGGACTGTCAAGAAGTCCTAAGGACGGTCAAGAAGTCATTAGGACGCTCAAGAAGTTAGGACGGTCAAGAAGTCCTTAGGACGGTCAAGAAGTTTAGGACGGTCAAGAAGTCCTTAGGACGGTCAAGAAGTCTTTAGGACGGTCAAGAAGTCCTTAGGACGGTCAAGAAGTCTTTAGGACGGTTCAAGAAGTCTTAGGACGGTCAAGAAGTACTCAGACGGTCTTGAAGTCTATGGACGGTCAAGAAGCCTTAGGACGGTCAGACGTCCTAGGACGGTCAAGAAGTCCTTAGGACGGTCAAGAAGTCCTTAGGACAGTCAAGTCCTTAGGACTGTCAAGAGTCCTATGGCGGTCAAGAAGTCCTAAGGACGGTCAAGAAGTCCTTAGAACGCTCAAGAAGTCCTTAGGACGGTCAAGAAGTCTTTAGGACGGTCTAGAAGTCCTTAGGACGGTCAAGAAGTCTTAGGACGGTCAAGAAGTCCTTAGGACGGTCAGAGGTCCTATGGCCAGTCAAGAAGTCCTAAGGACGGCCAAGAAGTCATGAGGACTGTCAAGAAGTCCTTAGGACGGTCAAGAAGTTTAGGACGGTC
This sequence comes from Brachionus asplanchnoidis, assembly GCA_025491095.1. Lineage (NCBI taxonomy): Eukaryota > Metazoa > Rotifera > Eurotatoria > Ploima > Brachionidae > Brachionus > Brachionus asplanchnoidis. Next base: position 1,222 of record JAILYF010000277.1, read on the forward strand.
AAGAAGCCTTAGGACGGTCAGGAAGTGCTAAGGACGCTCAAGAAGTCCTTAGTACGCTCAAGAAGTCCTTAGGACGGTCAAGAAGTGCTAGGACGCTCAAGAAGTCCTTAGTACGCTCAAGAAGTCCTTAGGACGGTCAAGAAGTCTTTAGGACGGTCAAGAAGTCCTTAGGACGGTCAAGAAGTCCTTAGGACGGTCAAGAAGTCATTAGGACGGTCAAGGAGTCCTTAGGACGGTCAAGGAGTACTTAGGACGTCTAGATGTCCTATGGACGGTCAAGAAGCCTTAGGACGGTCAAGAGTCCTATGGACGTTCAAGAAGTCCTATGGCTGTCAAGAAGTCCATAGGACGGCCAAGAAGTCTTTAGGACGGTCAAGTAGTCATTAGGACGGTTTAGAAATCCTTAGGACGGTCAAAGAAGTCTTTAGGACGGTCAAGTGTATTAGGACGGTCAAGAAGTCCTTAGGACGGTCAAGAAGTCTTAGGACGGTCAAGTAGTCCTAGGACGGTCAAGAAGTCCTTAGGACGGTCAAGAAGTCCTTAGGACGGTCAAGAAGTCATTAGGACGGTCAAGAAGACCTTAGGACGGTCAAGAAGTCCTTAGGACGGTCAAGAAGTCCTTAGGACGGTCAAGAAGTCCTTAGGACGGTCAAAAGGTCCTATGGACTGTCAAGAAGTCCTAAGGACGGTCAAGAAGTCATTAGGACGCTCAAGAACGTCCTTAGGACGGTCAAGAAGTCCTTAGGACGGTCAAGAGTCTTTAGGACGGTCAAGAAGTCCTTAGACGGTCAAGAAGTCTTTAGGACGGTCAAGAATCCTTAGGACGGTCAAGAAGTCTTAGGACGGTCAAGAAGTCCTTAGGACGGTCAAGAAGTACTCAGGACGGTCTTGAAGTTCTATGGACGGTCAAGAAGTCCTTAGGACGGTCAAGAAGTCCTAAGGACGGTCAAGAAGTCCTTAGGACGGTCAAGAAGTCCTTAGGACAGTCAAGAAGTCCTTAGGACAGTCAAGAAGTCCTTAGGACTGTCAAGAGGTCCTATGGACGGTCAAGAAGTCCTAAGGACGGTCAAGAAGTCCTTAGAACGCTCAAGAAGTCCTTAGGACGGTCAAGAAGTCTTTAGGACGGTCCTAGAAGTCCTTAGGACGGTCAAGAAGTCTTTAGGACGGTCAAGAAGTCCTTAGGACGGTCAGGAGGTCCTATGGACAGTCAAGAAGTCCTAAGGACGGCCAAGAAGTCATGAGGACTGTCAAGAAGTCCTTAGGACGGTCAAGAAGTCTTTAGGACGGTCAAGAAGTCCTTAGGACGGTCAGGAAGTGCTAAGGACGCTCAAGAAGTCCTTAGTACGCTCAAAGAAGTCCTTAGGACGGTCAAGAAGTGCTAAGGACGCTCAAGAAGTCCTTAGTACGCTCAAGAAGTCCTTAGGACGGTCAAGAAGTCTTTAGGACGGTCAAGAAGTCCTTAGGACGGTCAAGAAGTACTTAGAACGGTCTTGAAGTTTTATGGACGGTCAAGAAGTCCTTAGGACGGTCACGAAGTCTTAAGGACGGTAAAGAAGTCCTAAGGACGGTCAAGAAGTCCTTAGGACGGTCAAGAAATCCTTAGGACGGTCAAGAAGTCCTTAGGACGGTCAAGAGGTCCTATGGACAGTCAAGAAGTCTTTAGGACGGTCAAGAAGTCCTTAGGACGGTCAAGAAGTCTTTAGGACGGTCAAGAAGTCTTTAGGACGGTCAAGAAGTCCTTAGGACGGTCAAGAAGTGCTAAGGACGCTCAAGAAGTCCTTAGGACGGTCAAGAAGTCCTTTGGACGGTCAAGAAGTCCTTTGGACGGTCAAGAGGTCCTATGGACAGTCAAGAAGTCCATAGGACGGCCAAGAAGTCTTTAGGACGGTCAAGTAGTCATTAGGACGGTTTAGAAATCCTTAGGACGGTCAAGAAGTCTTTCGGACGGTCAAGTAGTCATTAGGACGGTCAAGAAGTCCTTAGGACGGTCAAGAAGTCTTTAGGACGGTTAAGTAGTCCTTAGGACGGTCAAGAAGTCCTTAGGACGGTCAAGAAGTCCTTAGGACGGTCAAGAAGTCATTAGGACGGTCAAGAAGACCTTAGGACGGTCAAGAAGTCCTTAGGACGGTCAAGAAGTCCTTAGGACGGTCAAGAAGTCCTTAGGACGGTCAAAAGGTCCTATGGACTGTCAAGAAGTCCTAAGGACGGTCAAGAAGTCATTAGGACGCTCAAGAAGTCCTTAGGACGGTCAAGAAGTCCTTAGGACGGTCAAGAAGTCTTTAGGACGGTCAAGAAGTCCTTAGGACGGTCAAGAAGTCTTTAGGACGGTCAAGAAGTCCTTAGGACGGTCAAGAAGTCTTAAGGACGGTCAAGAAGTCCTTAGGACGGTCAAGAAGTACTCAGGACGGTCTTGAAGTTCTATGGACGGTCAAGAAGTCCTTAGGAACGGTCAAGAAGTCCTAAGGACGGTCAAGAAGTCCTTAGGACGGTCAAGAAGTCCTTAGGACAGTCAAGAAGTCCTTAGGACTGTCAAGAGGTCCTATGGACGGTCAAGAAGTCCTAAGGACGGTCAAGAAGTCCTTAGAACGCTCAAGAAGTCCTTAGGACGGTCAAGAAGTCTTTAGGACGGTCTAGAAGTCCTTAGGACGGTCAAGAAATCCTTAGGACGGTCAAGAAGTCCTTAGGACGGTAAAGAAGTCTTTAGGACGGTCAAGAAGTCCTTAGGACGGTCAAGAAGTACTTAGAACGGTCTTGAAATTTATGGACGGTCAAGAAGTCCTTAGGACGGTCACGAAGTCTTAAGGACGGTAAAGAAGTCCTAAGGACGGTCAAGAAGTCCTTAGGACGGTCAAGAAGTCCTTTGGACGGTCAAGAGGTCCTATGGACAGTCAAGAAGTCCTAAGGACGGTCAAGAAGTCATGAGGACGCTCAAGAAGTCCTTAGGACGGTCAAGAAGTCCTTAGGACGGTCAAGAAGTCCTTAGGACGGTCAAGAAGTCTTTAGGACGGTCAAGAAGTCCTTAGGACGGTCAAGAAGTCCTTAGGACGGTCAAGAAGTCCTTAGGACTGTCAAGAGGTCCTATGGACGGTCAAGAAGTCCTTAGAACGCTCAAGAAGTCCTTAGGACGGTCAAGAAGTCTTTAGGACGGTCTAGAAGTCCTTAGGACGGTCAAGAAGTCTTTAGGACGGTCAAGAAGTCCTTAGGACGGTCAGGAGGTCCTATGGACAGTCAAGAAGTCCTTAGGACGGTCAAGAGGTCCTTAGGACGGTCAAGAAGTCTTTAGGACGGTCTAGAAGTCCTTAGGACGGTCAAGAAGTCCTTAGGACGGTCAAGAGGTCCTATGGACGGTCAAGAAGTCCTATGGACGGTCAAGAAGTCATTAGGACGGTCAAGAAGTCTTTAGGACGGTCAAGAAGTCTTTAGGAAGGTCAAAAAGTCCTTAGGACGGTCAAGAAGTCCTTAGGACGGTCAAGAAGTCATTAGGACGGTCAAGGAGTCCTTAGGACGGTCAAGGAGTACTTAGGACGGTCTAGATGTCCTATGGACGGTCAAGAAGTCCTTAGGACGGTCAAGAAGTCCTATGGACGTTCAAGAAGTCCTATGGACTGTCAAGAAGTCCATAGGACGGCCAAGAAGTCTTTAGGACGGTCAAGTAGTCATTAGGACGGTCAAGAAGTACTTAGAACGGTCTTGAAGTTTTATGGACGGTCAAGAAGTCCTTAGGACGGTCACGAAGTCTTAAGGACGGTAAAGAAGTCCTAAGGACGGTCAAGAAGTCCTTAGGACGGTCAAGAAGTCCTTTGGACGGTCAAGAGGTCCTATGGACAGTCAAGAAGTCCTAAGGACGGTCAAGAAGTCATGAGGACGCTCAAGAAGTCCTTAGGACGGTCAAGAAGTCCTTAGGACGGTCAAGAAGTCCTTAGGACGGTCAAGAAGTCTTTAGGACGGTCAAGAAGTCCTTAGGACGGTCAAGAAGTCCTTAGGACGGTCAAGAAGTCCTTAGGACTGTCAAGAGGTCCTATGGACGGTCAAGAAGTCCTTAGAACGCTCAAGAAGTCCTTAGGACGGTCAAGAAGTCTTAGGACGGTCTAGAAGTCCTTAGGACGGTCAAGAAGTCTTTAGGACGGTCAAGAAGTCCTTAGGACGGTCAGGAGGTCCTATGGACAGTCAAGAAGTCCTTAGGACGGTCAAGAGGTCCTTAGGACGGTCAAGAAGTCTTAGGACGGTCTAGAAGTCCTTAGGACGGTCAAGAAGTCCTTAGGACGGTCAAGAGGTCCTATGGACGGTCAAGAAGTCCTATGGACGGTCAAGAAGTCATTAGGACGGTCAAGAAGTCTTTAGGACGGTCAAGAAGTCTTTAGGAAGGTCAAAAGTCCTTAGGACGGTCAAGAAGTCCCTAGGACGGTCAAGAAGTCATTAGGACGGTCAAGGAGTCCTTAGGACGGTCAAGGAGTACTTAGGACGGTCTAGATGTCCTATGGACGGTCAAGAAGTCCTTAGGACGGTCAAGAAGTCCTATGGACGTTCAAGAAGTCCTATGGACTGTCAAGAAGTCCATAGGACGGCCAAGAAGTCTTTAGGACGGTCAAGTAGTCATTAGGACGGTTTAGAAATCCTAGGACGGTCAAGAAGTCTTTAGGACGGTCAAGTAGTCATTAGGACGGTCAAGAAGTCCTTAGGACGGTCAAGAAGTCTTTAGGACGGTCAAGTAGTCCTTAGGACGGTCAAGAAGCTCTTAGGACGGTCAAGAAGTCCTTAGGACGGTCAAGAAGTCATTAGGACGGTCAAGAAGACCTTAGGACGGTCAAGAAGTCCTTAGGACGGTCAAGAAGTCCTTAGGACGGTCAAGAAGTCCTTAGGACGGTCAAAAGGTCCTATGGACTGTCAAGAAGTCCTAAGGACGGTCAAGAAGTCATTAGGACGCTCAAGAAGTCCTTAGGGACGGTCAAGAAGTCCTTAGGACGGTCAAGAAGTCTTAGGACGGTCAAGAAGTCCTTAGGACGGTCAAGAAGTCTTTAGGACGGTCAAGAAGTCCTTAGGACGGTCAAGAAGTCTTAGGACGGTCAAGAAGTCCTTAGGACGGTCAAGAAGTCTTTAGGACGGTCAATAAGTCCTTAGGACGGTCAAGAAGTACTCAGGACGGTCTTGAAGTTCTATGGACCGGTCAAGAAGTCCTTAGGGACGGTCAAGAAGTCCTAAGGACGGTCAAGAAGTCCTTAGGGACGGTCAAGAAGTCCTTAGGACATTCAAGAGTCCTTAGGACTGTCAAGAGGTCCTATGGACGGTCAAGAAGTCCTCAGGACGGTCAAGAAGTCCTTAGAACGCTCAAGAAGTCCTTAGGACGGTCAAGAAGTCTTTAGGACGGTCTAGAAGTCCTTAGGACGGTCAAGAAGTCTTTAGGACGGTCAAGAAGTCCTTAGGACGGTCAGGAGGTCCTATGGACAGTCAAGAAGTCCTAAGGACGGCCAAGAAGTCATGAGGACGGTCAAGAAGTCCTTAGGACGGTCAAGAAGTCTTTAGGAACGGTCACGAAGTCTTTAGGACGGTCAAGAAGTCCTTAGGACGGTCAAGAAGTCCTTAGGACGGTCAAGAAGTCCTTAGGACTGTCAAGAGGTCCTATGGACGGTCAAGAAGTCCTTAGGACGGTCAAGAAGTCCTTAGGACGGTCAAGAAGTCTTTAGGACGGTCAAGAAGTCCTTAGGACGGTCAAGAAGTACTTAGAACGGTCTTGAAGTTTTATGGACGGTCAAGAAGTCCTTAGGACGGGTCACGAAGTCTAAGGACGGTAAAGAAGTCCTAAGGACGGTCAAGAAGTCCTTAGGACGGTCAAGAAATCCTTAGGACGGTCAAGAAGTCCTTAGGACGGTAAAGAAGTCTTTAGGACGGTCAAGAAGTCCTTAGGACGGTCAAGAAGTACTTAGAACGGTCTTGAAGTTTTATGGACGGTCAAGAAGTCCTTAGGACGGTCACGAAGTCTTAAGGACGGTAAAGAAGTCCTAAGGACGGTCAAGAAGTCCTTAGGACGGTCAAGAAGTCCTTTGGACGGTCAAGAGGTCCTATGGACAGTCAAGAAGTCCTAAGGACGGTCAAGAGTCATGAGGACGCTCAAGAAGTCCTTAGGACGGTCAAGAAGTCCTTAGGACGGTCAAGAAGTCCTTAGGACGGTCAAGAAGTCTTTAGGACGGTCAAGAAGTCCTTAGGACGGTCAAGAAGTCCTTAGGACGGTCAAGAAGTCCTTAGGACGGTCAAGAGGTCCTATGGACAGTCAAGAAGTCCTAAGGACGGTCAAGAAGTCATGAGGACGCTCAAGAAGTCCTTAGGACGGTCAAGAAGTCCTTAGGAAGGTCAAGAAGTCTTTAGGACGGTCAAGAAGTCCTTAGGACGGTCAAGAAGTCCTTAGGACGGTCAAGAAGTCCTTAGGACGGTCAAGAAGTCCTTAGGACGGTTAAGAGGTCCTTAGGACGGTCAAGAAGTCTTTAGGACGGTCAAGAAGTCCTTAGGACGGTCAAGAGGTCCTATGGACGGTCAAGAAGTCCTATGGACGGTCAAGAAGTCATTAGGACGGTCAAAAGGTCCTATGGACTGTCAAGAAGTCCTAAGGACGGTCAAGAAGTCATTAGGACGCTCAAGAAGTCCTTAGGACGGTCAAGAAGTCCTTAGGACGGTCAAGAAGTCTTTAGGACGGTCAAGAAGTCCTTAGGACGGTCAAGAAGTCTTTAGGACGGTCAAGAAGTCCTTAGGACGGTCAAGAAGTCTTTAGGACGGTCAAGAAGTCCTTAGGACGGTCAAGAAGTCTTTAGGACGGTCAAGAAGTCCTTAGGACGGTCAAGAAGTACTCAGGACGGTCTTGAAGTTCTATGGACGGTCAAGAAGTCCTTAGGACGGTCAAGAAGTCCTAAGGACGGTCAAGAAGTCCTTAGGACGGTCAAGAAGTCCTTAGGACAGTCAAGAAGTCCTTAGGACTGTCAAGAGGTCCTATGGACGGTCAAGAAGTCCTAAGGACGGTCAAGAAGTCCTTAGAACGCTCAAGAAGTCCTTAGGACGGTCAAGAAGTCTTTAGGACGGTCTAGAAGTCCTTAGGACGGTCAAGAAGTCTTTAGGACGGTCAAGAAGTCCTTAGGACGGTCAGGAGGTCCTATGGACAGTCAAGAAGTCCTAAGGACGGCCAAGAAGTCATGAGGACGGTCAAGAAGTCCTTAGGACGGTCAAGAAGTCTTTAGGACGGTCAAGAAGTCCTTAGGACGGTCAGGAAGTGCTAAGGACGCTCAAGAAGTCCTTAGTACGCTCAAGAAGTCCTTAGGACGGTCAAGAAGTGCTAAGGACGCTCAAGAAGTCCTTAGTACGCTCAAGAAGTCCTTAGGACGGTCAAGAAGTCTTTAGGACGGTCAAGAAGTCCTTAGGACGGTCAAGAAGTACTTAGAACGGTCTTGAAGTTTTATGGACGGTCAAGAAGTCCTTAGGACGGTCACGAAGTCTTAAGGACGGTAAAGAAGTCCTAAGGACGGTCAAGAAGTCCTTAGGACGGTCAAGAAATCCTTAGGACGGTCAAGAAGTCCTTAGGACGGTAAAGAAGTCTTTAGGACGGTCAAGAAGTCCTTAGGACGGTCAAGAAGTACTTAGAACGGTCTTGAAGTTTTATGGACGGTCAAGAAGTCCTAAGGACGGCCAAGAAGTCATGAGGACGGTCAAGAAGTCCTTAGGACGGTCAAGAAGTCTTTAGGACGGTCAAGAAGTCCTTAGGACGGTCAGGAAGTGCTAAGGACGCTCAAGAAGTCCTTAGTACGCTCAAGAAGTCCTTAGGACGGTCAAGAAGTGCTAAGGACGCTCAAGAAGTCCTTAGTACGCTCAAGAAGTCCTTAGGACGGTCAAGAAGTCTTTAGGACGGTCAAGAAGTCCTTAGGACGGTCAAGAAGTACTTAGAACGGTCTTGAAGTTTTATGGACGGTCAAGAAGTCCTTAGGACGGTCACGAAGTCTTAAGGACGGTAAAGAAGTCCTAAGGACGGTCAAGAAGTCCTTAGGACGGTCAAGAAGTCCTTAGGACGGTCAAGAAGTCCTAAGGACGGTCAAGAAGTCCTTAGGACGGTCAAGAAGTCCTTAGGACAGTCAAGAAGTCCTTAGGACTGTCAAGAGGTCCTATGGACGGTCAAGAAGTCCTAAGGACGGTCAAGAAGTCCTTAGAACGCTCAAGAAGTCCTTAGGACGGTCAAGAAGTCTTTAGGACGGTCTAGAAGTCCTTAGGACGGTCAAGAAGTCTTTAGGACGGTCAAGAAGTCCTTAGGACGGTCAGGAGGTCCTATGGACAGTCAAGAAGTCCTAAGGACGGCCAAGAAGTCATGAGGACGGTCAAGAAGTCCTTAGGACGGTCAAGAAGTCTTTAGGACGGTCAAGAAGTCCTTAGGACGGTCAGGAAGTGCTAAGGACGCTCAAGAAGTCCTTAGTACGCTCAAGAAGTCCTTAGGACGGTCAAGAAGTGCTAAGGACGCTCAAGAAGTCCTTAGTACGCTCAAGAAGTCCTTAGGACGGTCAAGAAGTCTTTAGGACGGTCAAGAAGTCCTTAGGACGGTCAAGAAGTCTTTAGGACGGTCAAGAAGTCCTTAGGACGGTCAAGAAGTACTTAGAACGGTCTTGAAGTTTTATGGACGGTCAAGAAGTCCTTAGGACGGTCACGAAGTCTTAAGGACGGTAAAGAAGTCCTAAGGACGGTCAAGAAGTCCTTAGGACGGTCAAGAAATCCTTAGGACGGTCAAGAAGTCCTTAGGACGGTAAAGAAGTCTTTAGGACGGTCAAGAAGTCCTTAGGACGGTCAAGAAGTACTTAGAACGGTCTTGAAGTTTTATGGACGGTCAAGAAGTCCTTAGGACGGTCACGAAGTCTTAAGGACGGTAAAGAAGTCCTAAGGACGGTCAAGAAGTCCTTAGGACGGTCAAGAAGTCCTTTGGACGGTCAAGAGGTCCTATGGACAGTCAAGAAGTCCTAAGGACGGTCAAGAAGTCATGAGGACGCTCAAGAAGTCCTTAGGACGGTCAAGAAGTCCTTAGGACGGTCAAGAAGTCCTTAGGACGGTCAAGAAGTCTTTAGGACGGTCAAGAAGTCCTTAGGACGGTCAAGAAGTCCTTAGGACGGTCAAGAAGTCCTTAGGACGGTCAAGAGGTCCTATGGACAGTCAAGAAGTCCTAAGGACGGTCAAGAAGTCATGAGGACGCTCAAGAAGTCCTTAGGACGGTCACGAAGTCTTAAGGACGGTAAAGAAGTCCTAAGGACGGTCAAGAAGTCCTTAGGACGGTCAAGAAGTCCTTAGGACGGTCAAGAAGTCCTAAGGACGGTCAAGAAGTCCTTAGGACGGTCAAGAAGTCCTTAGGACAGTCAAGAAGTCCTTAGGACTGTCAAGAGGTCCTATGGACGGTCAAGAAGTCCTAAGGACGGTCAAGAAGTCCTTAGAACGCTCAAGAAGTCCTTAGGACGGTCAAGAAGTCTTTAGGACGGTCTAGAAGTCCTTAGGACGGTCAAGAAGTCTTTAGGACGGTCAAGAAGTCCTTAGGACGGTCAGGAGGTCCTATGGACAGTCAAGAAGTCCTAAGGACGGCCAAGAAGTCATGAGGACGGTCAAGAAGTCCTTAGGACGGTCAAGAAGTCTTTAGGACGGTCAAGAAGTCCTTAGGACGGTCAGGAAGTGCTAAGGACGCTCAAGAAGTCCTTAGTACGCTCAAGAAGTCCTTAGGACGGTCAAGAAGTGCTAAGGACGCTCAAGAAGTCCTTAGTACGCTCAAGAAGTCCTTAGGACGGTCAAGAAGTCTTTAGGACGGTCAAGAAGTCCTTAGGACGGTCAAGAAGTCTTTAGGACGGTCAAGAAGTCCTTAGGACGGTCAAGAAGTACTTAGAACGGTCTTGAAGTTTTATGGACGGTCAAGAAGTCCTTAGGACGGTCACGAAGTCTTAAGGACGGTAAAGAAGTCCTAAGGACGGTCAAGAAGTCCTTAGGACGGTCAAGAAATCCTTAGGACGGTCAAGAAGTCCTTAGGACGGTAAAGAAGTCTTTAGGACGGTCAAGAAGTCCTTAGGACGGTCAAGAAGTACTTAGAACGGTCTTGAAGTTTTATGGACGGTCAAGAAGTCCTTAGGACGGTCACGAAGTCTTAAGGACGGTAAAGAAGTCCTAAGGACGGTCAAGAAGTCCTTAGGACGGTCAAGAAGTCCTTTGGACGGTCAAGAGGTCCTATGGACAGTCAAGAAGTCCTAAGGACGGTCAAGAAGTCATGAGGACGCTCAAGAAGTCCTTAGGACGGTCAAGAAGTCCTTAGGACGGTCAAGAAGTCCTTAGGACGGTCAAGAAGTCTTTAGGACGGTCAAGAAGTCCTTAGGACGGTCAAGAAGTCCTTAGGACGGTCAAGAAGTCCTTAGGACGGTCAAGAGGTCCTATGGACAGTCAAGAAGTCCTAAGGACGGTCAAGAAGTCATGAGGACGCTCAAGAAGTCCTTAGGACGGTCAAGAAGTCCTTAGGAAGGTCAAGAAGTCTTTAGGACGGTCAAGAAGTCCTTAGGACGGTCAAGAAGTCCTTAGGACGGTCAAGAAGTCCTTAGGACGGTCAAGAAGTCCTTAGGACGGTTAAGAGGTCCTTAGGACGGTCAAGAAGTCTTTAGGACGGTCAAGAAGTCCTTAGGACGGTCAAGAGGTCCTATGGACGGTCAGAAGTCCTATGGACGGTCAAGAAGTCATTAGGACGGTCAAAAGGTCCTATGGACTGTCAAGAAGTCCTAAGGACGGTCAAGAAGTCATTAGGACGCTCAAGAAGTCCTTAGGACGGTCAAGAAGTCCTTAGGACGTTCAAGAAGTCTTTAGGACGGTCAGAAGTCCTAGGACGGTCAAGAAGTCCTTAGGACGGTCAAGAAGTCTTAGACGGTCAAGAAGTCCTTAGGACGGTCAAGAGTCTTTAGGACGGTCAAGAAGTCCTTAGGACGGTCAAGAAGTACTCAGGACGGTCTTGAAGTTCTATGGACGGTCAAGAAGTCCTTAGGACGGTCAAGAAGTCCTAAGGACGGTCAAGAAGTCCTTAGAACGCTCAAGAAGTCCTTAGGACGGTCAAGAAGTCTTTAGGACGGTCTAGAAGTCCTTAGGACGGTCAAGAAGTCTTTAGGACGGTCAAGAAGTCCTTAGGACGGTCAGGAGGTCCTATGGACAGTCAAGAAGTCCTAAGGACGGCCAAGAAGTCATGAGGACGGTCAAGAAGTCCTTAGGACGGTCAAGAAGTCTTTAGGACGGTCAAAAAGTCCTTAGGACGGTCAGGAAGTGCTAAGGACGCTCAAGAAGTCCTTAGTACGCTCAAGAAGTCCTTAGGACGGTCAAGAAGTGCTAAGGACGCTCAAGAAGTCCTTAGTACGCTCAAGAAGTCCTTAGGACGGTCAAGAAGTCTTTAGGACGGTCAAGAAGTCCTTAGGACGGTCAAGAAGTACTTAGAACGGTCTTGAAGTTTTATGGACGGTCAAGAAGTCCTTAGGACGGTCACGAAGTCTTAAGGACGGTAAAGAAGTCCTAAGGACGGTCAAGAAGTCCTTAGGACGGTCAAGAAATCCTTAGGACGGTCAAGAAGTCCTTAGGACGGTAAAGAAGTCTTTAGGACGGTCAAGAAGTCCTTAGGACGGTCAAGAAGTACTTAGAACGGTCTTGAAGTTTTATGGACGGTCAAGAAGTCCTTAGGACGGTCACGAAGTCTTAAGGACGGTAAAGAAGTCCTAAGGACGGTCAAGAAGTCCTTAGGACGGTCAAGAAGTCCTTTGGACGGTCAAGAGGTCCTATGGACAGTCAAGAAGTCCTAAGGACGGTCAAGAAGTCATGAGGACGCTCAAGAAGTCCTTAGGACGGTCAAGAAGTCCTTAGGACGGTCAAGAAGTCCTTAGGACGGTCAAGAAGTCTTTAGGACGGTCAAGAAGTCCTTAGGACGGTCTAGAAGTCCTTAGGACGGTCAAGAAGTCCTTAGGACGGTCAAGAGGTCCTATGGACAGTCAAGAAGTCCTAAGGACGGTCAAGAAGTCATGAGGACGCTCAAGAAGTCCTTAGGACGGTCAAGAAGTCCTTAGGAAGGTCAAGAAGTCTTTAGGACGGTCAAGAAGTCCTTAGGACGGTCAAGAAGTCCTTAGGACGGTCAAGAAGTCCTTAGGACGGTCAAGAAGTCCTTAGGACGGTTAAGAGGTCCTTAGGACGGTCAAGAAGTCTTTAGGACGGTCAAGAAGTCCTTAGGACGGTCAAGAGGTCCTATGGACGGTCAAGAAGTCCTATGGACGGTCAAGAAGTCATTAGGACGGTCAAGAAGTCTTTAGGAAGGTCAAAAAGTCCTTAGGACGGTCAAGAAGTACTTAGGACGGTCTAGATGTCCTATGGACGGTCAAGAAGTCCTTAGTACGGTCAAGAAGTCCTATGTTCGGTCAAGAAGTCCTATGGACTCTCAAGAAGTCCTTAGGACGGCCAAGAAGTCTTTAGGACGGTCAAGTAGTCAATAGGACGGTCTAGAAATCCTTGGGACGGTCAAGAAGTCCTTAGGACGGTCAAGAAGTACTTAGGACGGTCTAGATGTCCTATGGACGGTCAAGAAGTCCTTAGTACGGTCAAGAAGTCCTATGGACGGTCAAGAAGTCCTATGGACTCTCAAGAAGTCCTTAGGACGGCCAAGAAGTCCTTAGGACGGTCAAGAAGTCTTTAGGACGGTCAAGAAGTCCTTAGGACGGTCAAGAAGTCCTTAGGACGGTCAAGAAGTCCTTAGGACGGTCAAGAAGTACTCAGGACGGTCTTGAAGTTCTATGGACGGTCAAGAAGTCCTTAGGACGGTCAAGAAGTCCTAAGGACGGTCAAGAAGTCCTTAGGACGGTCAAGAAGTCCTTAGGACAGTCAAGAAGTCCTTAGGACTGTCAAGAGGTCCTATGGACGGTCAAGAAGTCCTAAGGACGGTCAAGAAGTCCTTAGAACGCTCAAGAAGTCCTTAGGACGGTCAAGAAGTCTTTAGGACGGTCTAGAAGTCCTTAGGACGGTCAAGAAGTCTTTAGGACGGTCAAGAAGTCCTTAGGACGGTCAGGAGGTCCTATGGACAGTCAAGAAGTCCTAAGGACGGCCAAGAAGTCATGAGGACGGTCAAGAAGTCCTTAGGACGGTCAAGAAGTCTTTAGGACGGTCAAGAAGTCCTTAGGACGGTCAGGAAGTGCTAAGGACGCTCAAGAAGTCCTTAGTACGCTCAAGAAGTCCTTAGGACGGTCAAGAAGTGCTAAGGACGGTCAAGAAGTCCTTAGGACGGTCAAGAAGTACTTAGAACGGTCTTGAAGTTTTATGGACGGTCAAGAAGTCCTTAGGACGGTCACGAAGTCTTAAGGACGGTAAAGAAGTCCTAAGGACGGTCAAGAAGTCCTTAGGACGGTCAAGAAATCCTTAGGACGGTCAAGAAGTCCTTAGGACGGTAAAGAAGTCTTTAGGACGGTCAAGAAGTCCTTAGGACGGTCAAGAAGTACTTAGAACGGTCTTGAAGTTTTATGGACGGTCAAGAAGTCCTTAGGACGGTCACGAAGTCTTAAGGACGGTAAAGAAGTCCTAAGGACGGTCAAGAAGTCCTTAGGACGGTCAAGAAGTCCTTTGGACGGTCAAGAGGTCCTATGGACAGTCAAGAAGTCCTAAGGACGGTCAAGAAGTCATGAGGACGCTCAAGAAGTCCTTAGGACGGTCAAGAAGTCCTTAGGACGGTCAAGAAGTCCTTAGGACGGTCAAGAAGTCTTTAGGACGGTCAAGAAGTCCTTAGGACGGTCAAGAAGTCCTTAGGACGGTCAAGAAGTCCTTAGGACGGTCAAGAGGTCCTATGGACAGTCAAGAAGTCCTAAGGACGGTCAAGAAGTCATGAGGACGCTCAAGAAGTCCTTAGGACGGTCAAGAAGTCCTTAGGAAGGTCAAGAAGTCTTTAGGACGGTCAAGAAGTCCTTAGGACGGTCAAGAAGTCCTTAGGACGGTCAAGAAGTCCTTAGGACGGTCAAGAAGTCCTTAGGACGGTTAAGAGGTCCTTAGGACGGTCAAGAAGTCTTTAGGACGGTCAAGAAGTCCTTAGGACGGTCAAGAGGTCCTATGGACGGTCAAGAAGTCCTATGGACGGTCAAGAAGTCATTAGGACGGTCAAGAAGTCTTTAGGAAGGTCAAAAAGTCCTTAGGACGGTCAAGAAGTACTTAGGACGGTCTAGATGTCCTATGGACGGTCAAGAAGTCCTTAGTACGGTCAAGAAGTCCTATGGACGGTCAAGAAGTCCTATGGACTCTCAAGAAGTCCTTAGGACGGCCAAGAAGTCTTTAGGACGGTCAAGTAGTCAATAGGACGGTCTAGAAATCCTTGGGACGGTCAAGAAGTCTTTAGGACGGTCAAGTAGTCATTAGGACGGTCAAGAAGTCCTTAGGACGGTCAAGAAGTCTTTAGGACGGTCAAGTAGTCCTTAGGACGGTCAAGAAGTCCTTAGGACGGTCAAGAAGTCCTATGGACTGTCAAGAAGTCCTATGGACTGTCAAGAAGTCCTAAGGACAGTCAAGAAGTCCTTATGACGGTCAAGAAGTCCTTTGGACGGTCAAGAAGTCCTTTGGACGGTCAAGAAGTCCTTTGGACGGTCAAGAAGTCTTTAGGACGCTCATGTAGTCATTAGTACGGTCAAGAAGTCCTTAGGACTGTCAAGAAGTCCTAAGGACGGTCAAGAATTCCTAAGGACGGTCAAGAAGTCCTTAGGACGGTCAAGAAGTCCTTAGGACAGTAAAGAAGTCCTTAGGATGGTCAAGAGGTCCTATAGACGGTCAAGAAGTCTTTAGGACGGTCAAGAAGTCTTTAGGACGGTCAAGAAGTCCTTAGGACGGTCAAGAAGTCTTTAGGATAGTCAAGAAGTCCTAAGGACGGTCAAGAAGTACTTAGGACGGTCTAGAAGTTCTATGGACGGTCAAGAAGTCCTAAGGACGGTCAAGAAGTCCTTAGGACTGTCAAGAAGTCCTAAGGACGGTCAAGAAGTCCTAAGGACGGTCAAGAAGTCCTTAGGACGGTCAAGAAGTCATTAGGACATTAAAGAAGTCCTTAGGATGGTCAAGAAGTCCTTATGACGCTCAAGAAGTCCTTAGGACGGTCAAGAAGTCCTTAGGACGGTCAAGAAGTCTTGAGGACGGTCAAGAAGTCTTTAGGACGGTCAAGAAGTCCTTAGGACGGTCAAGAAGTCTTTAGGATAGTCAAGAAGTCCTTAGTACGGTCAAGAAGTACTTAGGACGGTCTAGAAGTTCTATGGACGGTCAAGAAGTCCTAAGGACGGTCAAGAAGTCCTTAGGACGGTCAAGAAGTCTTTAGGACGGTCAAGAAGTCCTTAGGACGGTCAAGAAGTCTTTAGGACGGTCAAGAAAGCCTTAGGACGGTCAAGAAGTACTTAGGACGGTCAAGAATTCCTTAGGACGGTTAAGAAGTCCTAAGGACGGTCAAGAAGTCCTTAGGACGGTCAAGAAGTCCTTAGGACGGTCAAGAGGTCCTATGGACTGTCAAGAATTCCTAAGGACAGTCAAGAAGTCCTTATGACGGTCAAGAAGTCCTTTGGACGGTCAAGAAGTCCTTTGGACGGTCAAGAAGTCCTTTGGACGGTCAAGAAGTCTTTAGGACGGTCATGTAGTCATTAGTACGGTCAAGAAGCCCTTAGGACGGTCAAGAAGTCCTTAGGACGGTCAAGAAGTACTTTGGACGGTCTTGAAGTTCTATGGACGGTCAAGAAGTCCTAAGGATGGTCAAGAAGTACTAAGGACGGTCAAGAAGTCCTTAGGACGGTCAAGAAGTCCTTAGGACGGTCAAGAAGTCCTTAGGACGGTCAAGAGGTCCTATGGACGGTCAAGAAGTCCTAAGGACGGTCTAGAAGTCTTTAGGACGGTCAAGAAGTCCTTCGGACGGTCAAGAAAAACTTAGAACGGTCTTGAAGTTCTATGGACGGTCAGAGGTCCTTAGGACGGTCAAGAAGTCTTTAGGACGGTCATGTAGTCATTAGGACGGTCAAGAAGTCCTTAGGACGGTCAAGAATTCCTTAGGACGGTCAAGAAGTACTTAGGACGGTCTTGAAGTTCTATGGACGGTCAAGAAGTCCTTAGGACGGTCAAGAAGTCCTAAGGACGGTCAAGAAGTCCTAAGGACGGTCAAGAAGTCCTTAGGACGGTCAAGAGGTCCTAAGGACGGTCAAGAAGTCCTAAGGACGGTCAAGAAGTCCTTAGGAAGGTCAATAAGTACTTAGGACGGTCAAGTGGTCCTATGGACTGTCAAGAAGTCCTAAGGACGGTCAAGAAGTCCTTATGACGGTAAAGAAGTCCTATGGACGGTCAAGAAGTCCTTTGGATGGTCAAGAAGTCTTTAGGACGGTCATGTATTCATTAGAACGGTCAAGAAGTCCTTAGGACGGTCAAGAAGTACTTTGGACGGTCAAGAAGTCTTTAGGACGGTCAAGAAGTCCTCAGGACGGCCAAGAAGTCTTTAGGACGGTCATAAAGTCCTAAGGACGGTCAAGAAATCCTAAGGACGATCAAGAAGTCCGATTGACGGTCAAGAGGTCCTATGGATGGTCATGAAGTCCTTAGGACGGTCTAGAAGTCCTATGGACGATCAAGAAGTCCTATGGACGGTCAAGAAGTCATGAGGACGGTCAAGAAGTCCTATGGACTGTCAAGAAGTCCTAAGGACAGTCAAGAAGTCCTTATGACGGTCAAGAAGTCCTTTGGACGGTCAAGAAGTCCTTTGGACGGTCAAGAAGTCCTTTGGACGGTCAAGAAGTCTTTAGGACGGTCATGTAGTCATTAGTACGGTCAAGAAGCCCTTAGGATGGTCAAGAAGTCCTTAGGACGGTCAAGAAGTACTTTGGACGGTCTTGAAGTTCTATGGACGGTCAAGAAGTCCTTAGGATGGTCAAGAAGTACTAAGGACGGTCAAGAAGTCCTTAGGACGGTCAAGAAGTCCTTAGGACGGTCAAGAAGTCCTTAGGACGGTCAAGAAGTCCTTAGGACGGTCAAGAGGTCCTATGGACGGTCAAGAAGTCCTAAGGACGGTCAAGAAGTCTTTAGGACGGTCAAGAAGTCCTAAGGACGGTCAAGAAAACTTAGAACGGTCTTGAAGTTCTATGGACGGTCAGAGGTCCTTAGGACGGTCAAGAAGTCTTTAGGACGGTCATGTAGTCATTAGGACGGTCAAGAAGTCCTTAGGACGGTCAAGAATTCCTTAGGACGGTCAAGAAGTACTTAGGACGGTCTTGAAGTTCTATGGACGGTCAAGAAGTCCTTAGGACGGTCAAGAAGTCCTAAGGACGGTCAAGAAGTCCTAAGGACGGTCAAGAAGTCCTTAGGAAGGTCAAGAAGTACTTAGGACGGTCAAGTGGTCCTATGGACTGTCAAGAAGTCCTAAGGACGGTCAAGAAGTCCTTTGGATGGTCAAGAAGTCTTTAGGACGGTCATGTATTCATTTGAACGGTCAAGAAGTCCTTAGGACGGTCAAGAAGTACTTTGGACGGTCAAGAAGTCTTTAGGACGGTCAAGAAGTCCTCAGGACGGCCAAGAAGTCTTTAGGACGGTCATAAAGTCCTAAGGACGGTCAAGAAATCCTAAGGACGGTCAAGAAGTCCTATGGACGGTCAAGAGGTCCTATGGATGGTCAAGAAGTCCTTAGGACGGTCTAGAAGTCCTATGGACGATCAAGAAGTCCTATGGACGGTCAAGAAGTCATGAGGACGGTCAAGAAGTCCTTAGGACGGTCAAGAAGTGCTAAGGACGGTCAAGAAGTCCTTAAGACGCTCAAGAAGCCCTTAGCACGGTCAAGAAGTCCTTAGGACGGTCAAGAAGTCCTTAGGACGGTCAAGAAGTCCTTAGGACGGTCAAGAAGTCATGAGGACGCTCAAGAAGTCCTTAGGACGGTCAAGAAGTCCTTAGGACGGTCAAGAAGTCTTTAGGACGGTCAAGAAGTCCTTAGGAGGTCAAGAAGTCTTTAGGACGGTCAAGAAGTCTTTAGGACGGTCAAGAAGTACTCAGGACGGTCTTGAAGTTCTATGGACGGCCAAGAAGTCTTTAGGACGGTCATAAAGTCATTAGGACGGTCAAGAAATCCTAAGGACGGTCAAGCAATCCTATGGACTGTCAAGAGGTCCTATGGATGGTCAAGAAGTCCTTAGGACTGTCTAGAAGTCCTTAGGACGGTCAAGATGTCCTAAGGACGGTCAAGAAGTCCTTAGGACGATCAAGAGGTCCTGTGGACGGTCATACAGTCCTTAGGACGGTCAAGAAGTCCTTAGGACAATCAAGAGGTCCTATGGACTGTCATACAGTCCTTAGGACGGTCAAGAAGTCCTTAGGACGGTCAAATAGTCTTTAGGACGGTCAAGAAGTCCTAAGGACGGTCAAGAAGTCCTTAGGACGGTCAAGAAGTCCTTAGGACGGTCAAGAAGTCCTTAGGACGGTCAAGAAGTCCTTAGGACGGTCAAGAGGTCCTTAGGACGGTCAAGAAGTCTTTAGGACGGTCTAGAAGTCCTTAGGACGGTCAAGAAGTCCTTAGGACCGTCAAGAGGTCCTATGGACGGTCAAGAAGTCCTATGGACGGTCAAGAAGTCATTAGGACGGTCAAGAAGTCCTTAAAACGATCAAGAGGTCCTGTGGACGGTCATACAGTCCTTAGGACGGTCAAGAAGTCCTTAGGACAATCAAGAGGTCCTATGGACGGTCATACAGTCCTTAGGACGGTCAAGAAGTCCTTAGGACGGTCAAGAGGTCTTTAGGCCGGTCAAGAAGTCCTAAGGACGGTCAAGAAGTCCTTAGGACGGTCAAGAAGTCCTTAGGACGGTCAAGAAGTCCTTAGGACGGTCAAGAAGTCCTTAGGACGGTCAAGAGGTCCTTAGGACGGTCAAGAAGTCTTTAGGACGGTCTAGAAGTCCTTAGGACGGTCAAGAAGTCCTTAGGACGGTCAAGAGGTCCTATGGACGGTCAAGAAGTCCTATGGACGGTCAAGAAGTCATTAGGACGGTCAAGAAGTCTTTAGGAAGGTCAAGAAGTCCTTAGGACGGTCAAGAGGTCCTTAGGACGGTCAAGAAGTCTTTAGGACGGTCTAGAAGTCCTTAGGACGGTCAAGAAGTTCTTAGGACGGTCAAGAGGTCCTATGGACGGTCAAGAAGTCCTATGGACGGTCAAGAAGTCATTAGGACGGTCAAGAAGTCCTTAGGACGATCAAGAGGTCCTTTGGACGGTCATACAGTCCTTAGGACGGTCAAGAAGTCCTTAGGACGGTCAAGAAGTCTTTAGGACGGTCAAGAAGTCCTTAGGACGGTCAAGAAGTCCTTAGGACGGTCAAGAAGTCCTTAGGACGGTCAAGAAGTCCTTAGGACGGTCAAGAAGTCCTTTGGACGGTCAAGAGGTCCTTAGGACGGTCAAGAAGTCTTTAGGACGTTCTAGAAGTCCTTAGGACGGTCAAGAAGTCCTTAGGACGGTCAAGAGGTCCTATGGACGGTCAAAAAGTCCTATGGACGGTCAAGAAGTCATTAGGACGGTCAAGAAGTCTTTAGGAAGGTCAAAAAGTCCTTAGGACGGTCAAGAAGTACTTAGGACGGTCTAGATGTCCTATGGACGGTCAAGAAGTCCTTAGGACGGTCAAGAAGTCCTATGGACGGTCAAGAAGTCCTATGGACTCTCAAGAAGTCCTTAGGACGGCCAAGAAGTCTTTAGGACGGTCAAGTAGTCATTAGGACGGTCTAGAAATCCTTGGGACGGTCAAGAAGTCTTTAGGACGGTCAAGTAGTCATTAGGACGGTCAAGAAGTCCTTAGGACGGTCAAGTAGTCATTAGGACGGTCAAGGAGTCCTTAGGACGGTCAAGGAGTACTTAGGACGGTCTAGATGTCCTATGGACGGTCAGGAAGTCCTTAGGACGGTCAAGAAGTCCTATGGACGGTCAAGAAGTCCTATGGACTGTCAAGAAGTCCTTAGGACGGCCAAGAAGTCTTTAGGACGGTCAAGTAGTCATTAGGACGGTCTAGAAATCCTTAGGACGGTCAAGAAGTCTTTAGGACGGTCAAGTAGTCATTAGGACGGTCAAGAAGTCCTTAGGACGGTCAAGAAGTCTTTAGGACGGTCAAGAAGTCTTTAGGACGGTCAAGAAGTACTCAGGACGGTCTTGAAGTACTCAGGACGGTCTTGAAGTTCTTTGGACGGCCAAGAAGTCTTTAGGACGGTCATAAAGTCATTAGGACGGTCAAGAAATCCTAAGGACGGTCAAGAAATCCTAAGGACGGTCAAGAAGTCATTAGGACGCTCAAGAAGTCCTTAGGACGGTCAAGAAGTCCTTAGGACGGTCAAGAAGTCTTTAGGACGGTCAAGAAGTCCTTAGGACGGTCAAGAAGACTTTAGGACGGTCAAGAAGTCCTTAGGACGGTCAAGAAGTACTCAGGACGGTCTTGAAGTTCTATGGACGGTCAAGAAGTCCTTAGGACGGTCAAGAAGTCCTAAGGACGGTCAAGAAGTCCTTAGGACGGTCAAGAAGTCCTTAGGACAGTCAAGAAGTCCTTAGGACGGTCAAGAAGTCCTTAGGACGGTCAAGAAGTCTTTAGGACGGTCAAGAAGTCCTTAGGACGGTCAAGAAGTACTTTGGACGGTCTAGAAGTCATTAGGACGGTCAAGAAGTCTTTAGGACGGTCAAGAAGTCCTTAGGACGGTCAAGAAGTACTTTGGACGGTCTAGAAGTCCTTAGGAAAGTCAAGAAGTCCTAAGGACGGTCAAGAAGTCCTTAGAACGCTCAAGAAGTCCTTAGGACGGTCAAGAAGTCTTTAGGACGGTCTAGAAGTCTTTAGGACGGTCAAGAAGTCTTTAGGACGGTCAAGAAGTCCTTAGGACGGTCAAGAAGTGCTAAGGACGCTCAAGAAGTCCTTAGTACGCTCAAGAAGTCCTTAGGACGGTCAAGAAGTCTTTAGGACGGTCAAGAAGTCCTTAGGACGGTGAAGAAGTCTTTAGGACGGTCAAGAAGTCCTTAGGACGGTCAAGAAGTACTTGGGACGGTCAAGAAGTCTTTAGGACGGTCAAGTAGTCATTAGGACGGTCAAGAAGTCCTTAGGACGGTCAAGTAGTCATTAGGACGGTCAAGGAGTCCTTAGGACGGTCAAGAAGTCCTTAGGACGGTCAATAGGTCCTATGGACAGTCAAGAAGTCCTAAGGACGGTCAAGAAGTCATGAGGACGCTCAAGAAGTCCTTAGGACGGTCAAGAAGTCCTTAGGACGGTCAAGAAGTCTTTAGGACGGTCAAGAAGTCTTTAGGACGGTCAAGAAGTACTCAGGACGGTCTTGAAGTTCTATGGACGGTCAAGAAGTCCTTAGGACTGTCAAGAAGTCCTAAGGACGGTCAAGAAGTCCTTAGGACGGTCAAGAAGTCCTTAGGACGGTCAAGAGGTCCTATGGACTGTCAAGAAGTCCTAAGGACAGTCAAGAAGTCCTTATGACGGTCAAGAAGTCCTTTGGACGGTCAAGAAGTCTTTAGGACGGTCATGTAGTCATTAGTACGGTCAAGAAGCCCTTAGGACGGTCAAGAAGTCCTCAGGACGGTCAAGAAGTCCTTAGGACGGTCAAGAAGTACTTTGGACGGTCTTGAAGTTCTATGGACGGTCAAGAAGTCCTTAGGATGGTCAAGAAGTACTAAGGACGGTCAAGAAGTCCTTAGGACTGTCAAGAAGTCCTTAGGACGGTCAAGAAGTCCTTAGGACGGTCAAGAGGTCCTATGGACGGTCAAGAAGTCCTTAGGACGGTCAAGAGGTCCTATGGACGGTCAAGAAGTCCTGAGGACGGTCAAGAAGTCCTTAGGACCGTCAAGAAGTCCTTAGGACGGTCAAGAAGTCTTTAGGACGGTCAAGAAGTCCTTAGGATGGTCAAGAAGTACTAAGGACGGTCAAGAAGTCCTTAGGACGGTCAAGAAGTCCTTAGGACGGTCAAGAAGTCCTTAGGACGGTCAAGAAGTCCTTAGGACGGTCAAGAGGTCCTATGGACGGTCAAGAAGTCCTAAGGACGGTCAAGAAGTCTTTAGGACGGTCAAGAAGTCCTAAGGACGGTCAAGAAAAACTTAGAACGGTCTTGAAGTTCTATGGACGGTCAGAGGTCCTTAGGACGGTCAAGAAGTCTTTAGGACGGTCATGTAGTCATTAGGACGGTCAAGAAGTCCTTAGGACGGTCAAGAATTCCTTAGGACGGTCAAGAAGTACTTAGGACGGTCTTGAAGTTCTATGGACGGTCAAGAAGTCCTTAGGACGGTCAAGAAGTCCTAAGGACGGTCAAGAAGTCCTAAGGACGGTCAAGAAGTCCTTAGGAAGGTCAAGAAGTACTTAGGACGGTCAAGTGGTCCTATGGACTGTCAAGAAGTCCTAAGGACGGTCAAGAAGTCCTTTGGATGGTCAAGAAGTCTTTAGGACGGTCATGTATTCATTTGAACGGTCAAGAAGTCCTTAGGACGGTCAAGAAGTACTTTGGACGGTCAAGAAGTCTTTAGGACGGTCAAGAAGTCCTCAGGACGGCCAAGAAGTCTTTAGGACGGTCATAAAGTCCTAAGGACGGTCAAGAAATCCTAAGGACGGTCAAGAAGTCCTATGGACGGTCAAGAGGTCCTATGGATGGTCAAGAAGTCCTTAGGACGGTCTAGAAGTCCTATGGACGATCAAGAAGTCCTATGGACGGTCAAGAAGTCATGAGGACGGTCAAGAAGTCCTTAGGACGGTCAAGAAGTGCTAAGGACGGTCAAGAAGTCCTTAAGACGCTCAAGAAGCCCTTAGCACGGTCAAGAAGTCCTTAGGACGGTCAAGAAGTCCTTAGGACGGTCAAGAAGTCCTTAGGACGGTCAAGAAGTCATGAGGACGCTCAAGAAGTCCTTAGGACGGTCAAGAAGTCCTTAGGACGGTCAAGAAGTCTTTAGGACGGTCAAGAAGTCCTTAGGAGGTCAAGAAGTCTTTAGGACGGTCAAGAAGTCTTTAGGACGGTCAAGAAGTACTCAGGACGGTCTTGAAGTTCTATGGACGGCCAAGAAGTCTTTAGGACGGTCATAAAGTCATTAGGACGGTCAAGAAATCCTAAGGACGGTCAAGAAATCCTATGGACTGTAAAGAGGTCCTATGGATGGTCAAGAAGTCCTTAGGACTGTCTAGAAGTCCTTAGGACGGTCAAGATGTCCTAAGGACGGTCAAGAAGTCCTTAGGACGATCAAGAGGTCCTGTGGACGGTCATACAGTCCTTAGGACGGTCAAGAAGTCCTTAGGACAATCAAGAGGTCCTATGGACTGTCATACAGTCCTTAGGACGGTCAAGAAGTCCTTAGGACGGTCAAGAAGTCTTTAGGACGGTCAAGAAGTCCTAAGGACGGTCAAGAAGTCCTTAGGACGGTCAAGAAGTCCTTAGGACGGTCAAGAAGTCCTTAGGACGGTCAAGAAGTCCTTAGGACGGTCAAGAAGTCTTTAGGACGGTCTAGAAGTCCTATGGACGGTCAAGAAGTCATTAGGACGGTCAAGAAGTCCTTAGGACGATCAAGAGGTCCTGTGGACGGTCATACAGTCCTTAGGACGGTCAAGAAGTCCTTAGGACAATCAAGAGGTCCTATGGACGGTCATACAGTCCTTAGGACGGTCAAGAAGTCCTTAGGACGGTCAAGAAGTCTTTAGGACGGTCAAGTAGTCCTAAGGACGGTCAAGAAGTCCTTAGGACGGTCAAGAAGTCCTTAGGACGGTCAAGAAGTCCTTAGGACGGTCAAGAAGTCCTTAGGACGGTCAAGAGGTCCTTAGGACGGTCAAGAAGTCTTTAGGACGGTCTAGAAGTCCTTAGGACGGTCTAGAAGTCCTTAGGACGGTCAAGAAGTCCTTAGGACGGTCAAGAGGTCCTATGGACGGTCAAGAAGTCCTATGGACGGTCAAGAAGTCATTAGGACGGTCAAGAAGTCTTTAGGAAGGTCAAGAAGTCCTTAGGACGGTCAAGAGGTCCTTAGGACGGTCAAGAAGTCTTTAGGACGGTCTAGAAGTCCTTAGGACGGTCAAGAAATTCTTAGGACGGTCAAGAGGTCCTATGGACGGTCAAGAAGTCCTATGGACGGTCAAGAAGTCATTAGGACGATCAAGAGGTCCTTTGGACGGTCATACAGTCCTTAGGACGGTCAAGAAGTCCTTAGGACGGTCAAGAAGTCTTTAGGACGTTCTAGAAGTCCTTAGGACGGTCAAGAAGTCCTTAGGACGATCAAGAGGTCCTTTGGACGGTCATACAGTCCTTTGGACGGTCAAGAGGTCCTTAGGACGGTCAAGAAGTCTTTAGGACGTTCTAGAAGTCCTTAGGACGGTCAAGAAGTCCTTAGGACGGTCAAGAGGTCCTATGGACGGTCAAAAAGTCCTATGGACGGTCAAGAAGTCATTAGGACGGTCAAGAAGTCTTTAGGAAGGTCAAAAAGTCCTTAGGACGGTCAAGAAGTACTTAGGACGGTCTAGATGTCCTATGGACGGTCAAGAAGTCCTTAGGACGGTCAAGAAGTCCTATGGACGGTCAAGAAGTCCTATGGACTCTCAAGAAGTCCTTAGGACGGCCAAGAAGTCTTTAGGACGGTCAAGTAGTCATTAGGACGGTCTAGAAATCCTTGGGACGGTCAAGAAGTCTTTAGGACGGTCAAGTAGTCATTAGGACGGTCAAGAAGTCCTTAGGACGGTCAAGTAGTCATTAGGACGGTCAAGGAGTCCTAAGGACGGTCAAGGAGTACTTAGGACGGTCTAGATGTCCTATGGACGGTCAGGAAGTCCTTAGGACGGTCAAGAAGTCCTATGGACGGTCAAGAAGTCCTATGGACTGTCAAGAAGTCCTTAGGACGGCCAAGAAGTCTTTAGGACGGTCAAGTAGTCATTAGGACGGTCTAGAAATCCTTAGGACGGTCAAGAAGTCTTTAGGACGGTCAAGTAGTCATTAGGACGGTCAAGAAGTCCTTAGGACGGTCAAGAAGTCTTTAGGACGGTCAAGTAGTCCTAAGGAGGTCAAGAAGTCTTTAAGGACGGTCAAGAAGTCTTTAGGACGGTCAAGAAGTACTCAGGACGGTCTTGAAGTTCTTTGGACGGCCAAGAAGTCTTTAGGACGGTCATAAAGTCATTAGGACGGTCAAGAAATCCTAAGGACGGTCAAGAAATCCTAAGGACGGTCAAGAAGTCATTAGGACGCTCAAGAAGTCCTTAGGACGGTCAAGAAGTCCTTAGGACGGTCAAGAAGTCTTTAGGACGGTCAAGAAGTCCTTAGGACGGTCAAGAAGACTTTAGGACGGTCAAGAAGTCCTTAGGACGGTCAAGAAGTACTCAGGACGGTCTTGAAGTTCTATGGACGGTCAAGAAGTCCTTAGGACGGTCAAGAAGTCCTAAGGACGGTCAAGAAGTCCTTAGGACGGTCAAGAAGTCCTTAGGACAGTCAAGAAGTCCTTAGGACGGTCAAGAAGTCCTTAGGACGGTCAAGAAGTCTTTAGGACGGTCAAGAAGTCCTTAGGACGGTCAAGAAGTACTTTGGACGGTCTAGAAGTCATTAGGACGGTCAAGAAGTCTTTAGGACGGTCAAGAAGTCCTTAGGACGGTCAAGAAGTACTTTGGACGGTCTAGAAGTCCTTAGGACAGTCAAGAAGTCCTAAGGACGGTCAAGAAGTCCTTAGAACGCTCAAGAAGTCCTTAGGACGGTCAAGAAGTCTTTAGGACGGTCTAGAAGTCTTTAGGACGGTCAAGAAGTCTTTAGGACGGTCAAGAAGTCCTTAGGACGGTCAAGAAGTGCTAAGGACGCTCAAGAAGTCCTTAGTACGCTCAAGAAGTCCTTAGGACGGTCAAGAAGTCTTTAGGACGGTCAAGAAGTCCTTAGGACGATGAAGAAGTCTTTAGGACGGTCAAGAAGTCCTTAGGACGGTCAAGAAGTACTTGGGACGGTCAAGAAGTCTTTAGGACGGTCAAGTAGTCATTAGGACGGTCAAGAAGTCCTTAGGACGGTCAAGTAGTCATTAGGACGGTCAAGGAGTCCTTAGGACGGTCAAGAAGTCCTTAGGACGGTCAATAGGTCCTATGGACAGTCAAGAAGTCCTAAGGACGGTCAAGAAGTCATGAGGACGCTCAAGAAGTCCTTAGGACGGTCAAGAAGTCCTTAGGACGGTCAAGAAGTCTTTAGGACGGTCAAGAAGTCTTTAGGACGGTCAAGAAGTACTCAGGACGGTCTTGAAGTTCTATGGACGGTCAAGAAGTCCTTAGGACTGTCAAGAAGTCCTAAGGACGGTCAAGAAGTCCTTAGGACGGTCAAGAAGTCCTTAGGACGGTCAAGAGGTCCTATGGACTGTCAAGAAGTCCTAAGGACAGTCAAGAAGTCCTTATGACGGTCAAGAAGTCCTTTGGACGGTCAAGAAGTCTTTAGGACGGTCATGTAGTCATTAGTACGGTCAAGAAGCCCTTAGGACGGTCAAGAAGTCCTCAGGACGGTCAAGAAGTCCTTAGGACGGTCAAGAAGTACTTTGGACGGTCTTGAAGTTCTATGGACGGTCAAGAAGTCCTTAGGATGGTCAAGAAGTACTAAGGACGGTCAAGAAGTCCTTAGGACTGTCAAGAAGTCCTTAAGACGGTCAAGAAGTCCTTAGGACGGTCAAGAGGTCCTATGGACGGTCAAGAAGTCCTTAGGACGGTCAAGAGGTCCTATGGACGGTCAAGAAGTCCTGAGGACGGTCAAGAAGTCCTTAGGACGGTCAAGAAGTCCTTAGGACGGTCAAGAAGTCTTTAGGACGGTCAAGAAGTCCTAAGGACGTTCAAGAAGTACTTTGGACGGTCTAGAAGTCATTAGGACGGTCAAGAAGTCTTTAGGACGGTCAAGAAGTCCTTAGGACGGTCAAGAAGTACTTTGGACGAACTAGAAGTCCTTAGGACAGTCAAGAAGTCCTTAGGACGGTCAAGAAGTCCTTAGGACGGTCAAGAAGTCTTTAGGACGGTCAAGAAGTCCTTAGGACGGTCAAGAAGTACTTTGGACAGTCTAGAAGTCCTTAGGACAGTCAAGAAGTCCTAAGGACGGTCAAGAAGTCCTTAGAACGCTCTAGAAGTCCTTAGGACGGTCAAGAAGTCTTTAGGACGGTCTAGAAGTCTTTAGGACGGTCAAGAAGTCCTTAGGACGGTCAAGAAGTCTTTAGGACGTTCAAGAAGTCCTTAGGACGGTCAAGAAGTGCTAAGGACGCTCAAGAAGTCCTTAGTACGCTCAAGAAGTCCTTTGGACGTTCAAGAAGTCCTTAGGACGGTCAAGAAGTGCTAAGGACGGTCAAGAAGTCCTTAGGACGGTGAAGAAGTCCTTTGGACGGTCAAGAAGTCCTTAGGACGGTCAAGAAGTACTTGGGACGGTCAAGAAGTCTTTAGGACGGTCAAGTAGTCATTAGGACGGTCAAGAAGTCCTTAGGACGGTCAAGTAGTCATTAGGACGGTCAAGGAGTCCTTAGGACGGTCAAGAAGTCCTTAGGACGGTCAAGAGGTCCTATGGACAGTCAAGAAGTCCTAAGGACGGTCAAGAAGTCATGAGGACGCTCAAGAAGTCCTTAGGACGGTCAAGAAGTCCTTAGGACGGTCAAGAAGTCTTTTGGACGGTCAAGAAGTCTTTAGGAGGGTCAAGAAGTACTCAGGACGGTCTTGAAGTTCTATTGACGGTCAAGAAGTCCTTAGGACTGTCAAGAAGTCCTAAGGACGGTCAAGAAGTCCTTAGGACGGTCAAGAAGTCCTTAGGACGGTCAAGAGGTCCTATGGACTGTCAAGAAGTCCTAAGGACAGTCAAGAAGTCCTTAGGACTGTCAAGAAGTCCTTTGGACGGTCAAGAAGTCTTTAGGACGGTCATGTAGTCATTAGTACGGTCAAGAAGCCCTTAGGACGGTCAAGAAGTCCTTAGGACGGTCAAGAAGTACTTTGGACGGTCTTGAAGTTCTATGGACGGTCAAGAAGTCCTTAGGATGGTCAAGAAGTACTAAGGACGGTCAAGAAGTCCTGAGGACGGTCAAGAAGTCCTTAGGACGGTCAAGAAGTCCTTAGGACGGTCAAGAAGTCCTTAGGACGGTCAAGAAGTCCTTAGGACGGTCAAGAAGTACTTTGGACGGTCTAGAAGTCTTTAGGACGGTCAAGAAGTCCTTAGGACGGTCAAGAAGTACTTTGGACGAACTAGAAGTCCTTAGGACAGTCAAGAAGTCCTAAGGACGGTCAAGAAGTCCTTAGAACGCTCAAGAAGTCCTTAGGACGGTCAAGAAGTCTTTAGGACGGTCTAGAAGTCTTTAGGAGGGTCAAGAAGTCCTTAGGACGGTCAAGAAGTCTTTAGGACGGTCAAGAAGTCCTTAGGACGGTCAAGAAGTGCTAAGGACGGTCAAGAAGTCTTTAGGACGGTCAAGAAGTCCTTAGTACGCTCAAGAAGTCCTTAGGGCGGTCAAGAAGTCTTTAGGACGGTCAAGAAGTCCTTAGGAGGGCGAAGAAGTCTTTAGGACGGTCAAGAAGTCCTTAGGACGGTCAAGAAGTACTTAGAACGGTCTTGAAGTTTTATGGACGGTCAAGAAGTCCTTAGGACGGTCACGAAGTCTTAAGGACGGTAAAGAAGTCCTAAGGACGGTCAAGAAAACCTTAGGACAGTCAAGAAGTCCTTAGGACAGTCAAGAAGTCCTAAGGACGGTCAAGAAGTCATGAGGACGCTCAAGAAGTCCTTAGGACGGTCAAGAAGTCCTTAGGACGGTCAAGAAGTCCTTAGGACGGTCAAGAAGTCTTTAGGACGGTCAAGAAGTCCTTAGGACGGTCAAGAAGTCTTTAGAACGGTCAAGAAGTACTCAGGACGGTCTTGAAGTTCTATGGACGGTCAAGAAGTCCTTAGGACTGTCAAGAAGTCCTAAGGACGGTCAAGAAGTCCTTAGGACGGTCAAGAAGTCCTTAGGACGGTCAAGAGGTCCTATGGACTGTCAAGAAGTCCTAAGGACAGTCAAGAAGTCCTTATGACGGTCAAGAAGTCCTTTGGACGGTCAAGAAGTCTTTAGGACGGTAATGTAGTCATTAGTACGGTCAAGAAGCCCTTAGGACGGTCAAGAAGTCCTTAGGACGGTCAAGAAGTACTTTGGACGGTCTTGAAGTTCTATGGACGGTCAAGAAGTCCTTAGGATGGTCAAGAAGTACTAAGGACGGTCAAGAAGTCCTTAGGACGGTCAAGAATTCTTTAGGACGGTCAAGAAGTACTCAGGACGGTCTTGAAGTTTATGGACGGTCAAGAAAACCTTAGGACTGTCAAGAAGTCCTAAGGACGGTCAAGAAGTCCTTAGGACGGTCAAGAAGTCCTTAGGACGGTCAAGAAGTCCTTAGGACGGTCAAGAGGTCCTATGGACGGTCTAGAAGTCATTAGGACGGTCAAGAAGTCTTTAGGACGGTCAAGAAGTCCTTAGGACGGTCAAGAAGTACTTTGGACAGTCTAGAAGTCCTTAGGACAGTCAAGAAGTCCTAAGGACGGTCAAGAAGTCCTTAGAACGCTCTAGAAGTCCTTAGGACGGTCAAGAAGTCTTTAGGACGGTCTAGAAGTCTTTAGGACGGTCAAGAAGTCCTTAGGACGGTCAAGAAGTCTTTAGGACGTTCAAGAAGTCCTTAGGACGGTCAAGAAGTGCTAAGGACGCTCAAGAAGTCCTTAGTACGCTCAAGAAGTCCTTTGGACGGTCAAGAAGTCTTTAGGACGGTCAAGAAGTCCTTAGGACGGTGAAGAAGTCTTTAGGACGGTCAAGAAGTCCTTAGGACGGTCAAGAAGTACTTGGGACGGTCAAGAAGTCTTTAGGACGGTCAAGTAGTCATTAGGACGGTCAAGAAGTCCTTAGGACGGTCAAGTAGTCATTAGGACGGTCAAGGAGTCCTTAGGACGGTCAAGAAGTCCTTAGGACGGTCAAGAGGTCCTATGGACGGTCAAGAAGTCCTAAGGACAATCAAGAAGTCTTTAGGACGGTCAAGAAGTCCTTAGGACGGTCAAGAAAAACTTAGAACGGTCTTGAAGTTCTATGGACGGTCAGAGGTCCTTAGGATGGTCAAGAAGTACTAAGGACGGTCAAGAAGTCCTTAGGACGGTCAAGAAGTCCTTAGGACGGTCAAAAAGTCCTTAGGACGGTCAAGAAGTCTTTAGGACGGTAATGTAGTCATTAGTACGGTCAAGAAGCCCTTAGGACGGTCAAGAAGTCCTTAGGACGGTCAAGAAGTACTTTGGACGGTCTTGAAGTTCTATGGACGGTCAAGAAGTCCTTAGGATGGTCAAGAAGTACTAAGGACGGTCAAGAAGTCCTTAGGACGGTCAAGAAGTCTTTAGGACGGTCAAGAAGTACTCAGGACGGTCTTGAAGTTTATGGACGGTCAAGAAAACCTTAGGACTGTCAAGAAGTCCTAAGGACGGTCAAGAAGTCCTTAGGACGGTCAAGAAGTCCTTAGGACGGTCAAGAGGTCCTATGGACGGTCTAGAAGTCATTAGGACGGTCAAGAAGTCTTTAGGACGGTCAAGAAGTCCTTAGGACGGTCAAGAAGTACTTTGGACAGTCTAGAAGTCCTTAGGACAGTCAAGAAGTCCTAAGGACGGTCAAGAAGTCCTTAGGACGGTCAAGAAGTACTTTGGACGGTCTTGAAGTTCTATGGACGGTCAAGAAGTCCTTAGGATGGTCAAGAAGTACTAAGGACGGTCAAGAAGTCCTTAGGACGGTCAAGAAGTCTTTAGGACGGTCAAGAAGTACTCAGGACGGTCTTGAAGTTTATGGACGGTCAAGAAAACCTTAGGACTGTCAAGAAGTCCTAAGGACGGTCAAGAAGTCCTTAGGACGGTCAAGAAGTCCTTAGGACGGTCAAGAGGTCCTATGGACGGTCTAGAAGTCATTAGGACGGTCAAGAAGTCTTTAGGACGGTCAAGAAGTCCTTAGGACGGTCAAGAAGTACTTTGGACAGTCTAGAAGTCCTTAGGACAGTCAAGAAGTCCTAAGGACGGTCAAGAAGTCCTTAGAACGCTCTAGAAGTCCTTAGGACGGTCAAGAAGTCTTTAGGACGGTCTAGAAGTCTTTAGGACGGTCAAGAAGTCCTTAGGACGGTCAAGAAGTCTTTAGGACGTTCAAGAAGTCCTTAGGACGGTCAAGAAGTGCTAAGGACGCTCAAGAAGTCCTTAGTACGCTCAAGAAGTCCTTTGGACGGTCAAGAAGTCTTTAGGACGGTCAAGAAGTCCTTAGGACGGTGAAGAAGTCTTTAGGACGGTCAAGAAGTCCTTAGGACGGTCAAGAAGTACTTGGGACGGTCAAGAAGTCTTTAGGACGGTCAAGTAGTCATTAGGACGGTCAAGAAGTCCTTAGGACGGTCAAGTAGTCATTAGGACGGTCAAGGAGTCCTTAGGACGGTCAAGAAGTCCTTAGGACGGTCAAGAGGTCCTATGGACGGTCAAGAAGTCCTAAGGACAATCAAGAAGTCTTTAGGACGGTCAAGAAGTCCTTAGGACGGTCAAGAAAAACTTAGAACGGTCTTGAAGTTCTATGGACGGTCAGAGGTCCTTAGGATGGTCAAGAAGTACTAAGGACGGTCAAGAAGTCCTTAGGACGGTCAAGAAGTCCTTAGGACGGTCAAAAAGTCCTTAGGACGGTCAAGAAGTCTTTAGGACGGTCAAGAAGTTCTTAGGACGGTCAAGAAGTACATAGAACGGTCTTGAAGTTTAATGGACGGTCAAGAAGTCCTTAGGACGATCAAGAAGTCCTTAGGAAGGTCAAGAAGTACTTAGGACGGTCAAGAGGTCCTATGGACTGTCAAGAAGTCCTAAGGACGGTCAAGAAGTCATGAGGACGCTCAAGAAGTCCTTAGGACGGTCAAGAAGTCCTTAGGACGGTCAAGAAGTCTTTAGGATGGTCAAGAAGTCCTTAGGACGGTCAAGAAGTCTTTAGGACGGTCAAGAAGTACTCAGGACGGTCTTGAAGTTTATGGATGGTCAAGAAGTCCTTAGGACTGTCAAGAAGTCCTAAGGACGGTCAAGAAGTCCTTAGGACGGTCAAGAAGTCCTTAGGACGGTCAAGAGGTCCTATGGACTGTCAAGAAGTCCTAAGGACAGTCAAGAAGTCCTTATGACGGTCAAGAAGTCCTTTGGACGGTCAAGAAGTACTAAGGACGGTCAAGAAGTCCTTAGGACGGTCAAGAAGTCCTTAGGACGGTCAAGAAGTCCTTAGGACGGTCAAGAGGTCCTATGGACGGTCAAGAAGTCCTAAGGACAATCAAGAAGTCTTTAGGACGGTCAAGAAGTCCTTAGGACGGTCAAGAAAAACTTAGAACGGTCTTGAAGTTCTATGGACGGTCAGAGGTCCTTAGGATGGTCAAGAAGTACTAAGGACGGTCAAGAAGTCCTTAGGACGGTCAAGAAGTCCTTAGGACGGTCAAAAAGTCCTTAGGACGGTCAAGAAGTCTTTAGGACGGTCAAGAAGTTCTTAGGACGGTCAAGAAGTACATAGAACGGTCTTGAAGTTTAATGGACGGTCAAGAAGTCCTTAGGACGATCAAGAAGTCCTTAGGAAGGTCAAGAAGTACTTAGGACGGTCAAGAGGTCCTATGGACTGTCAAGAAGTCCTAAGGACGGTCAAGAAGTCATGAGGACGCTCAAGAAGTCCTTAGGACGGTCAAGAAGTCCTTAGGACGGTCAAGAAGTCTTTAGGATGGTCAAGAAGTCCTTAGGACGGTCAAGAAGTCTTTAGGACGGTCAAGAAGTACTCAGGACGGTCTTGAAGTTTATGGATGGTCAAGAAGTCCTTAGGACTGTCAAGAAGTCCTAAGGACGGTCAAGAAGTCCTTAGGACGGTCAAGAAGTCCTTAGGACGGTCAAGAGGTCCTATGGACTGTCAAGAAGTCCTAAGGACAGTCAAGAAGTCCTTATGACGGTCAAGAAGTCCTTTGGACGGTCAAGAAGTACTAAGGACGGTCAAGAAGTCCTTAGGACGGTCAAGAAGTCCTTAGGACGGTCAAGAAGTCCTTAGGACGGTCAAGAGGTCCTATGGACGGTCAAGAAGTCCTAAGGACAATCAAGAAGTCTTTAGGACGGTCAAGAAGTCCTTAGGACGGTCAAGAAAAACTTAGAACGGTCTTGAAGTTCTATGGACGGTCAGAGGTCCTTAGGACGGTCAAGAAGTCTTTAGGACGGTCATGTAGTCATTAGGACGGTCAAGAAGTCCTTAGGACGGTCAAGAATTCCTTAGGACGGTCAAGAAGTACTTAGGACGGTCTTGAAGTTCTATGGACGGTCAAGAAGTCCTTAGGACGGTCAAGAAGTCCTAAGGACAGTCAAGAAGTCCTAAGGACGATCAAGAAGTCCTTAGGAAGGTCAAGAAGTACTTAGGACGGTCAAGAGGTCCTATGGACTGTCAAGAAGTCCTAAGGACGGTCAAGAAGTCCTTATGACGGTCAAGAAGTCCTATGGACGGTCAAGAAGTCCTTTGGATGGTCAAGAAGTCTTTAGGACGGTCATGTATTCATTAGAACGGTCAAGAAGTCCTTAGGACGGTCAAGAAGTACTTAGGACGGTCAAGAAGTCCTCAGGACGGCCAAGAAGTCTTTAGGACGGTCATAAAGTCCTAAGGACGGTCAAGAAATCCTAAGGACGGTCAAGAAGTCCTTAGGACGGTCAAGAAAAACTTAGAACGGTCTTGAAGTTCTATGGACGGTCAGAGGTCCTTAGGACGGTCAAGAAGTCTTTAGGACGGTCATGTAGTCATTAGGACGGTCAAGAAGTCCTTAGGACGGTCAAGAATTCCTTAGGACGGTCAAGAAGTACTTAGGACGGTCTTGAAGTTCTATGGACGGTCAAGAAGTCCTTAGGACGGTCAAGAAGTCCTAAGGACGGTCAAGAAGTCCTAAGGACGGTCAAGAAGTCCTTAGGAAGGTCAAGAAGTACTTAGGACGGTCAAGAGGTCCTTTGGACTGCCAAGAAGTCCTCAGGACGGCCAAGAAGTCTTTAGGACGGTCATAAAGTCCTAAGGACGGTCAAAAAATCCTAAGGACGGTCAAGAAGTCCTTAGGACGGTCAAGAAGTCCTCAGGACGGCCAAGAAGTCTTTAGGACGGTCATAAAGTCCTAAGGACGGTCAAGAAATCCTAAGGACGGTCAAAAAGTCCTTAGGACGGTCAAGAAAAACTTAGAACGGTCTTGAAGTTCTATGGACGGTCAGAGGTCCTTAGGACGGTCAAGAAGTCCTAAGGACGGTCAAGAAGTCCTTATGACGGTCAAGAAGTACTTAGGACGGTCAAGAGGTCCTTTGGACTGCCAAGAAGTCCTCAGGACGGCCAAGAAGTCTTTAGGACGGTCATAAAGTCCTAAGGACGGTCAAAAAATCCTAAGGACGGTCAAGAAGTCCTTAGGACGGTCAAGAAGTCCTCAGGACGGCCAAGAAGTCTTTAGGACGGTCATAAAGTCCTAAGGACGGTCAAGAAATCCTAAGGACGGTCAAGAAGTCCTTAGGACGGTCAAGAAAAACTTAGAACGGTCTTGAAGTTCTATGGACGGTCAGAGGTCCTTAGGACGGTCAAGAAGTCCTAAGGACGGTCAAGAAGTCCTTATGACGGTCAAGAAGTCCTATGGACGGTCAAGAAGTCCTTTGGATGGTCAAGAAGTCTTTAGGACGGTCATGTATTCATTAGAACGGTCAAGAAGTCCTTAGGACGGTCAAGAAGTACTTAGGACGGTCAAGAAGTCTTTAGGACGGTCAAGAAGTCCTCAGGACGGCCAAGAAGTCTTTAGGACGGTCATTAAGTCCTAAGGACGGTCAAGAAATCCTAAGGACGGTCAAGAAGTCCTATGGACGGTCAAGAGGTCCTATGGATGGTCAAGAAGTCCTTAGGACGGTCTAGAAGTCCTATGGACGATCAAGAAGTCCTATGGACGGTAAAGAGGTCCTATTGACGGTCAAGAAGTCCTTAGGACGGTCAAGAAGTCCTAAGGACGGTCAAGAAGTCCTAAGGACGATCAAGAAGTCCTTAGGAAGGTCAAGAAGTACTTAGGACGGTCAAGAGGTCCTATGGACTGTCAAGAAGTCCTAAGGACGGTCAAGAAGTCCTTATGACGGTCAAGAAGTCCTATGGACGGTCAAGAAAAACTTAGAACGGTCTTGAAGTTCTATGGACGGTCAGAGGTCCTTAGGACGGTCAAGAAGTCTTTAGGACGGTCATGTATTCACTAGGACGGTCAAGAAGTCCTTAGGACGGTCAAGAATTCCTTAGGACGGTCAAGAAGTACTTAGTACGGTCTTGAAGTTCTATGGACGGTCAAGAAGTCCTTAGGACGGTCAAGAAGTCCTAAGGACGGTCAAGAAGTCCTAAGGACGGTCAAGAAGTCCTTAGGAAGGTCAAGAAGTACTTAGGACGGTCAAGAGGTCCTTTGGACTGCCAAGAAGTCCTCAGGACGGCCAAGAAGTCTTTAGGACGGTCATAAAGTCCTAAGGACGGTCAAGAAATCCTAAGGACGGTCAAGAAGTCCTTAGGACGGTCAAGAAAAACTTAGGACGGTCAAGAAGTCCTCAGGACGGCCAAGAAGTCTTTAGGACGGTCATAAAGTCCTAAGGACGGTCAAGAAATCCTAAGGACGGTCAAGAAGTCCTTAGGACGGTCAAGAAAAACTTAGAACGGTCTTGAAGTTCTATGGACGGTCAGAGGTCCTTAGGACGGTCAAGAAAAACTTAGGACGGTCAAGAAGTCTTTAGGACGGTCAAGAGGTCCTATGGACGGTCAAGAAGTCCTAAGGACGGTCAAGAAGTCTTTAGGACGGTCAAGAAGTCCTTAGGACGGTCAGGAAAAACTTAGAACGGTCTTGAAGTTCTATGGACGGTCAGAGGTCCTTAGGATGGTCAAGAAGTACTAAGGACGGTCAAGAAGTCCTTAGGACGGTGAAGAAGTCCTTAGGACGGTCAAGAAGTCCTTAGGACGGTCAAGAGGTCCTATGGACGGTCAAGAAGTCCTAAGGACAATCAAGAAGTCTTTAGGACGGTCAAGAAGTCCTTAGGACGGTCAAGAAAAACTTAGAACGGTCTTGAAGTTGTATGGACGGTCAGAGGTCCTTAGGATGGTCAAGAAGTACTAAGGACGGTCAAGAAGTCCTTAGGACGGTCAAGAAGTCCTTAGGACGGTCAAAAAGTCCTTAGGACGGTCAAGAAGTCTTTAGGACGGTCAAGAAGTTCTTAGGACGGTCAAGAAGTACATAGAACGGTCTTGAAGTTTTATGGACGGTCAAGAAGTCCTTAGGACGATCAAGAAGTCCTTAGGAAGGTCAAGAAGTACTTAGGACGGTCAAGAGGTCCTATGGACTGTCAAGAAGTCCTAAGGACGGTCAAGAAGTCATGAGGACGCTCAAGAAGTCCTTAGGACGGTCAAGAAGTCCTTAGGACGGTCAAGAAGTCTTTAGGATGGTCAAGAAGTCCTTAGGACGGTCAAGAAGTCTTTAGGACGGTCAAGAAGTCTTTAGGACGGTCAAGAAGTACTCAGGACGGTCTTGAAGTTTATGGATGGTCAAGAAGTCCTTAGGACTGTCAAGAAGTCCTAAGGACGGTCAAGAAGTCCTTAGGACGGTCAAGAAGTCCTTAGGACGGTCAAGAGGTCCTATGGACTGTCAAGAAGTCCTAAGGACAGTCAAGAAGTCCTTATGACGGTCAAGAAGTCCTTTGGACGGTCAAGAAGTCTTTAGGACGGTCATGTAGTCATTAGTACGGTCAAGAAGCCCTTAGGACGGTCAAGAAGTCCTTAGGACGGTCAAGAAGTACTTTGGACGGTCTTGAAGTTCTATGGACGGTCAAGAAGTCCTTAGGATGGTCAAGAAGAACTAAGGCCGGCTAGAAGTCCTTAGGACGGTCAAGAAGTCCTTAGGACGGTCAAGAAGTCCTTAGGACGGTCAAGAGGTCCTATGGACGGTCAAGAAGTCTTTAGTACGGTCAAGAGGTCCTATGGACGGTCAAGAAGTCCTAAGGACGGTCAAGAAGTCTTTAGGACGGTCAAGAAGTCCTTAGGACGGTCAAGAAAAACTTAGAACGGTCTTGAAGTTCTATGGACGGTCAGAGGTCCTTAGGATGGTCAAGAAGTACTAAGGACGGTCAAGAAGTCCTTAGGACGGTCAAGAAGTCCTTAGGACGGTCAAGAAGTCCTTAGGACGGTCAAGAGGTCCTATGGACGGTCAAGAAGTCCTAAGGACAATCAAGAAGTCTTTAGGACGGTCAAGAAGTCCTTAGGACGGTCAAGAAAAACTTAGAACGGTCTTGAAGTTCTATGGACGGTCAGAGGTCCTTAGGACGGTCAAGAAGTCTTTAGGACGGTCATGTAGTCATTAGGACGGTCAAGAAGTCCTTAGGACGGTCAAGAATTCCTTAGGACGGTCAAGAAGTACTTAGGACGGTCTTGAAGTTCTATGGACGGTCAAGAAGTCCTTAGGACGGTCAAGAAGTCCTAAGGACGGTCAAGAAGTCCTAAGGACGATCAAGAAGTCCTTAGGAAGGTCAAGAAGTACTTAGGACGGTCAAGAGGTCCTATGGACTGTCAAGAAGTCCTAAGGACGGTCAAGAAGTCCTTATGACGGTCAAGAAGTCCTATGGACGGTCAAGAAGTCCTTTGGATGGTCAAGAAGTCTTTAGGACGGTCAAGAAGTCTTTAGGACGGTCAAGAAGTACTCAGGACGGTCTTGAAGTTTATGGATGGTCAAGAAGTCCTTAGGACTGTCAAGAAGTCCTAAGGACGGTCAAGAAGTCCTTAGGACGGTCAAGAAGTCCTTAGGACGGTCAAGAGGTCTTTAGGACGGTCAAGAAGTCTTTAGGACGGTCAAGAAGTACTCAGGACGGTCTTGAAGTTTATGGATGGTCAAGAAGTCCTTAGGACTGTCAAGAAGTCCTAAGGACGGTCAAGAAGTCTTTAGGATGGTCAAGAAGTCCTTAGGACGGTCAAGAAGTCTTTAGGACGGTCAAGAAGTCTTTAGGACGGTCAAGAAGTACTCAGGACGGTCTTGAAGTTTATGGATGGTCAAGAAGTCCTTAGGACTGTCAAGAAGTCCTAAGGACGGTCAAGAAGTCCTTAGGACGGTCAAGAAGTCCTTAGGACGGTCAAGAGGTCCTATGGACTGTCAAGAAGTCCTAAGGACAGTCAAGAAGTCCTTATGACGGTCAAGAAGTCCTTTGGACGGTCAAGAAGTCTTTAGGACGGTCATGTAGTCATTAGTACGGTCAAGAAGCCCTTAGGACGGTCAAGAAGTCCTTAGGACGGTCAAGAAGTACTTTGGACGGTCTTGAAGTTCTATGGACGGTCAAGAAGTCCTTAGGATGGTCAAGAAGAACTAAGGCCGGCTAGAAGTCCTTAGGACGGTCAAGAAGTCCTTAGGACGGTCAAGAAGTCCTTAGGACGGTCAAGAGGTCCTATGGACGGTCAAGAAGTCTTTAGTACGGTCAAGAGGTCCTATGGACGGTCAAGAAGTCCTAAGGACGGTCAAGAAGTCTTTAGGACGGTCAAGAAGTCCTTAGGACGGTCAAGAAAAACTTAGAACGGTCTTGAAGTTCTATGGACGGTCAGAGGTCCTTAGGATGGTCAAGAAGTACTAAGGACGGTCAAGAAGTCCTTAGGACGGTCAAGAAGTCCTTAGGACGGTCAAGAAGTCCTTAGGACGGTCAAGAGGTCCTATGGACGGTCAAGAAGTCCTAAGGACAATCAAGAAGTCTTTAGGACGGTCAAGAAGTCCTTAGGACGGTCAAGAAAAACTTAGAACGGTCTTGAAGTTCTATGGACGGTCAGAGGTCCTTAGGACGGTCAAGAAGTCTTTAGGACGGTCATGTAGTCATTAGGACGGTCAAGAAGTCCTTAGGACGGTCAAGAATTCCTTAGGACGGTCAAGAAGTACTTAGGACGGTCTTGAAGTTCTATGGACGGTCAAGAAGTCCTTAGGACGGTCAAGAAGTCCTAAGGACGGTCAAGAAGTCCTAAGGACGATCAAGAAGTCCTTAGGAAGGTCAAGAAGTACTTAGGACGGTCAAGAGGTCCTATGGACTGTCAAGAAGTCCTAAGGACGGTCAAGAAGTCCTTATGACGGTCAAGAAGTCCTATGGACGGTCAAGAAGTCCTTTGGATGGTCAAGAAGTCTTAGGACGGTCATGTATTCATTAGAACGGTCAAGAAGTCCTTAGGACGGTCAAGAAGTACTTAAGACGGTCAAGAAGTCCTCAGGACGGCCAAGAAGTCTTTAGGACGGTCATAAAGTCCTAAGGACGGTCAAGAAATCCTAAGGACGGTCAAGAAGTCCTTAGGACGGTCAAGAAAAACTTAGAACGGTCTTGAAGTTCTATGGACGGTCAGAGGTCCTTAGGACGGTCAAGAAGTCTTTAGGACGGTCATGTAGTCATTAGGACGGTCAAGAAGTCCTTAGGACGGTCAAGAATTCCTTAGGACGGTCAAGAAGTACTTAGGACGGTCTTGAAGTTCTATGGACGGTCAAGAATTCCTTAGGACGGTCAAGAAGTCCTAAGGACGGTCAAGAAGTCCTAAGGACGGTCAAGAAGTCCTTAGGAAGGTCAAGAAGTACTTAGGACGGTCAAGAGGTCCTTTGGACTGCCAAGAAGTCCTCAGGACGGCCAAGAAGTCTTTAGGACGGTCATAAAGTCCTAAGGACGGTCAAAAAATCCTAAGGACGGTCAAGAAGTCCTTAGGACGGTCAAGAAGTCCTCAGGACGGCCAAGAAGTCTTTAGGACGGTCATAAAGTCCTAAGGACGGTCAAGAAATCCTAAGGACGGTCAAGAAGTCCTTAGGACGGTCAAGAAAAACTTAGAACGGTCTTGAAGTTCTATGGACGGTCAGAGGTCCTTAGGACGGTCAAGAAGTCTTTAGGACGGTCATGTATTCACTAGGACGGTCAAGAAGTCCTTAGGACGGTCAAGAATTCCTTAGGACGGTCAAGAAGTACTTAGGACGGTCTTGAAGTTCTATGGACGGTCAAGAAGTCCTTAGGACGGTCAAGAAGTCCTAAGGACGGTCAAGAAGTCCTAAGGACGGTCAAGAAGTCCTTAGGAAGGTCAAGAAGTACTTAGGACGGTCAAGAGGTCCTTTGGACTGCCAAGAAGTCCTCAGGACGGCCAAGAAGTCTTTAGGACGGTCATAAAGTCCTAAGGACGGTCAAGAAATCCTAAGGACGGTCAAGAAGTCCTTAGGACGGTCAAGAAAAACTTAGGACGGTCAAGAAGTCCTCAGGACGGCCAAGAAGTCTTTAGGACGGTCATAAAGTCCTAAGGACGGTCAAGAAATCCTAAGGACGGTCAAGAAGTCCTTAGGACGGTCAAGAAAAACTTAGAACGGTCTTGAAGTTCTATGGACGGTCAGAGGTCCTTAGGACGGTCAAGAAAAACTTAGGACGGTCAAGAAGTCTTTAGGACGGTCAAGAGGTCCTATGGACGGTCAAGAAGTCCTAAGGACGGTCAAGAAGTCTTTAGGACGGTCAAGAAGTCCTTAGGACGGTCAGGAAAAACTTAGAACGGTCTTGAAGTTCTATGGACGGTCAGAGGTCCTTAGGATGGTCAAGAAGTACTAAGGACGGTCAAGAAGTCCTTAGGACGGTGAAGAAGTCCTTAGGACGGTCAAGAAGTCCTTAGGACGGTCAAGAAGTCTTTAGGACGGTCATAAAGTCCTAAGGACGGTCAAAAAATCCTAAGGACGGTCAAGAAGTCCTTAGGACGGTCAAGAAGTCCTCAGGACGGCCAAGAAGTCTTTAGGACGGTCATAAAGTCCTAAGGACGGTCAAGAAATCCTAAGGACGGTCAAGAAGTCCTTAGGACGGTCAAGAAAAACTTAGAACGGTCTTGAAGTTCTATGGACGGTCAGAGGTCCTTAGGACGGTCAAGAAGTCTTTAGGACGGTCATGTATTCACTAGGACGGTCAAGAAGTCCTTAGGACGGTCAAGAATTCCTTAGGACGGTCAAGAAGTACTTAGGACGGTCTTGAAGTTCTATGGACGGTCAAGAAGTCCTTAGGACGGTCAAGAAGTCCTAAGGACGGTCAAGAAGTCCTAAGGACGGTCAAGAAGTCCTTAGGAAGGTCAAGAAGTACTTAGGACGGTCAAGAGGTCCTTTGGACTGCCAAGAAGTCCTCAGGACGGCCAAGAAGTCTTTAGGACGGTCATAAAGTCCTAAGGACGGTCAAGAAATCCTAAGGACGGTCAAGAAGTCCTTAGGACGGTCAAGAAAAACTTAGGACGGTCAAGAAGTCCTCAGGACGGCCAAGAAGTCTTTAGGACGGTCATAAAGTCCTAAGGACGGTCAAGAAATCCTAAGGACGGTCAAGAAGTCCTTAGGACGGTCAAGAAAAACTTAGAACGGTCTTGAAGTTCTATGGACGGTCAGAGGTCCTTAGGACGGTCAAGAAAAACTTAGGACGGTCAAGAAGTCTTTAGGACGGTCAAGAGGTCCTATGGACGGTCAAGAAGTCCTAAGGACGGTCAAGAAGTCTTTAGGACGGTCAAGAAGTCCTTAGGACGGTCAGGAAAAACTTAGAACGGTCTTGAAGTTCTATGGACGGTCAGAGGTCCTTAGGATGGTCAAGAAGTACTAAGGACGGTCAAGAAGTCCTTAGGACGGTGAAGAAGTCCTTAGGACGGTCAAGAAGTCCTTAGGACGGTCAAGAGGTCCTATGGACGGTCAAGAAGTCCTAAGGACAATCAAGAAGTCTTTAGGACGGTCAAGAAGTCCTTAGGACGGTCAAGAAAAACTTAGAACGGTCTTGAAGTTGTATGGACGGTCAGAGGTCCTTAGGATGGTCAAGAAGTACTAAGGACGGTCAAGAAGTCCTTAGGACGGTCAAGAAGTCCTTAGGACGGTCAAAAAGTCCTTAGGACGGTCAAGAAGTCTTTAGGACGGTCAAGAAGTTCTTAGGACGGTCAAGAAGTACATAGAACGGTCTTGAAGTTTTATGGACGGTCAAGAAGTCCTTAGGACGATCAAGAAGTCCTTAGGAAGGTCAAGAAGTACTTAGGACGGTCAAGAGGTCCTATGGACTGTCAAGAAGTCCTAAGGACGGTCAAGAAGTCATGAGGACGCTCAAGAAGTCCTTAGGACGGTCAAGAAGTCCTTAGGACGGTCAAGAAGTCTTAGGATGGTCAAGAAGTCCTTAGGACGGTCAAGAAGTCTTTAGGACGGTCAAGAAGTCTTTAGGACGGTCAAGAAGTACTCAGGACGGTCTTGAAGTTTATGGATGGTCAAGAAGTCCTTAGGACTGTCAGAAGTCTTAAGGACGGTCAAGAAGTCCTTAGGACGGTCAAGAAGTCCTTAGGACGGTCAAGAGGTCCTATGGACTGTCAAGAAGTCCTAAGGACAGTCAAGAAGTCCTTATGACGGTCAAGAAGTCCTTTGGACGGTCAAGAAGCCCTTAGGACGGTCAAGAAGTCCTTAGGACGGTCAAGAAGTACTTTGGACGGTCTTGAGTTCTATGGACGGTCAAGAAGTCCTTAGGATGGTCAAGAAGAACTAGGCCGGCTAGAAGTCCTTAGGACGGTCAAAAAGTCTTTGGAACGGTCAAGAAGTCCTTAGGACGGTCAAGAGGTCCTATGGACGGTCAGAAGTCTTTAGTACGGTCAAGAGGTCCTATGGACGGTCAAGAAGTCCTAAGGACGGTCAAGAAGTCTTTAGGACGGTCAAGAAGTCCTTAGGACGGTCAAGAAAAACTTAGAACGGTCTTGAAGTTCTATGGACGGTCAGAGGTCCTTAGGATGGTCAAGAAGTACTAAGGACGGTCAAGAAGTCCTTAGGACGGTCAAGAAGTCCTTA
Organism: Brachionus asplanchnoidis; assembly: GCA_025491095.1. NCBI lineage: Eukaryota > Metazoa > Rotifera > Eurotatoria > Ploima > Brachionidae > Brachionus > Brachionus asplanchnoidis. The sequence continues at coordinate 44,006 of JAILYF010000277.1, forward strand.
GGACGGTCAAGAAGTCCTTAGGACGGTCAGAGGTCCTATGGACGGTCAAGAAGTCCTAAGGACAATCAAGAAGTCTTTAGGACGGTCAAGAAGTCCTTAGGACGGTCAAGAAGTCCTTAGGACGGTGAAGAGTCCTTAGGACGGTCAAGAAGTCCTTAGGACGGTCAAGAGGTCCTATGGACGGTCAAGAAGTCCTAAGGACAATCAAGAAGTCTTTAGGACGGTCAAGAAGTCCTTAGGACGGTCAAGAAAACTTAGAACGGTCTTGAAGTTGTATGGACGGTCAGAGGGTCCTTAGGATGGTCAAGAAGTACTAAGGACGGTCAAGAAGTCCTTAGGACGGTCAAGAAGTCCTTAGGACGGTCAAAAAGTCCTTAGGACGGTCAAGAAGTCTTTAGGACGGTCAAGAAGTTCTTAGGACGGTCAAGAAGTACATAGAACGGTCTTGAAGTTTTATGGACGGTCAAGAAGTACTTAGGACGGTCAAGAGGTCCTATGGACTGTCAAGAAGTCCTAAGGACGGTCAAGAAGTCATGAGGACGCTCAAGAAGTCCTTAGGACGGTCAAGAAGTCCTTAGGACGGTCAAGAAGTCTTTAGGATGGTCAAGAAGTCCTTAGGACGGTCAAGAAGTCTTTAGGACGGTCAAGAAGTCTTTAGGACGGTCAAGAAGTACTCAGGACGGTCTTGAAGTTTATGGATGGTCAAGAAGTCCTTAGGACTGTCAAGAAGTCTTAAGGACGGTCAAGAAGTCCTTAGGACGGTCAAGAAGTCCTTAGGACGGTCAAGAGGTCCTATGGACTGTCAAGAAGTCCTAAGGACAGTCAAGAAGTCCTTATGACGGTCAAGAAGTCCTTTGGACGGTCAAGAAGCCCTTAGGACGGTCAAGAAGTCCTTAGGACGGTCAAGAAGTACTTTGGACGGTCTTGAAGTTCTATGGACGGTCAAGAAGTCCTTAGGATGGTCAAGAAGAACTAAGGCCGGCTAGAAGTCCTTAGGACGGTCAAGAAGTCCTTAGGACGGTCAAGAAGTCCTTAGGACGGTCAAGAGGTCCTATGGACGGTCAAGAAGTCTTTAGTACGGTCAAGAGGTCCTATGGACGGTCAGAAGTCCTAAGGACGGTCAAGAAGTCTTTAGGACGGTCAAGAAGTCCTTAGGACGGTCAAGAAAAACTTAGAACGGTCTTGAAGTTCTATGGACGGTCAGAGGTCCTTAGGATGGTCAAGAAGTACTAAGGACGGTCAAGAAGTCCTTAGGACGGTCAAGAAGTCCTTAGGACGGTCAAGAAGTCCTTAGGACGGTCAAGAGGTCCTATGGACGGTCAAGAAGTCCTAAGGACAATCAGAAGTCTTTAGGACGGTCAAGAAGTCCTTAGGACGGTCAAGAAAAACTTAGAACGGTCTTGAAGTTCTATGGACGGTCAGAGGTCCTTAGGACGGTCAAGAAGTCTTTAGGACGGTCATGTAGTCATTAGGACGGGTCAAGAAGTCCTTAGGACGGTCAAGAATTCCTTAGGACGGTCAGAAGTACTTAGGACGGTCTTGAAGTTCTATGGACGGTCAAGAAGTCCTTAGGACGGTCAAGAAGTCCTAAGGACGGTCAAGAAGTCCTAAGGACGATCAAGAAGTCCTTAGGAAGGTCAAGAAGTACTTAGGACGGTCAAGAGTCCATGGACTGTCAAGAATTCCTAAGACGGTCAAGAAGTCCTTATGACGTCAAGAGTCCTATGGACGGTCAAGAAGTCCTTTGGATGGTCAAGAAGTCTTTAGGACGGTCATGTATTCATTAGAACGGTCAAGAAGTCCTTAGGACGGTCAAGAAGTACTTAGACGGTCAAGAAGTCCTCAGGACGGCCAAGAAGTCTTTAGGACGTCATAAAGTCCTAAGGACGGTCAAGAAATCCTAAGGACGGTCAAAGTCCTTAGGACGGTCAAGAAAAACTAGAACGGTCTTGAAGTTCTATGGACGGTCAAGGTCCTTAGGACGGTCAAGAAGTCTTTAGGCGGTCATGTAGTCATTAGGACGGT